>CABHPR010045295.1:347-13794 GCA_902168415.1 Peromyscus melanophrys
AATGAATGAATGAATAAATAAACAACAAAACAAATGGACAAAACCTAGTCCCTTATACAAAGATCTCACTGGAGCTCTAAGTCCTCCCCATCCTCCTCCCCGCCCTACTCCCTGGCGAATACTAATTTTTGACGATGTAATATACATTGAATCATGTATCTACGGCCTGTTGAGACTGCCTTTCCTTCACAAAGCTTAGTATTGTTTCTAAGCACCTCTTGTAATGTGGATATGAAGTGTTTGTGTATTGAAGCCTTGGTCCCCAGTGCACGTGGCGGGGCTTTGGGAAGTGGTTGGATCATGAGGGCTCAGACTCATCCATGGATATTAATCCCCTGGTGGTTTAAAATTCAATGACATTATTGATAGGTGATAGGAACTTCCAGAGGAAGGGTCAAATACAGAAAACAAACAAATGTCCCACCATAGGGAAATGGCTAAATAAGCTGTGGTGTCCTGCAGTGTGTCTTTAAGGGCAGTATCTTGTCCCAGAGTCCACCCCCACCCCTGCTCTCTGCTTCCTAGTCTCCACGAGGTGAGTGACTTTGACCTTTCATACCTCTGCCATGATGCTTTCCCACGGCCCAGAAACAACAGAACCAGCCAGCCATGCACCGAAACTCTGAAGCCGTGCCAAAATGAACCCTCCTCCTTTAGCTGTTCTCTTGGGTACCAGCCACAGTGTTGAGAAGTCTGACGCAAACACACCCAGACTGTTGAGTGTATTGTTACCATCTCCTGCTACTGACGACTAGCACTCCATGGTGTGTGTATATCACAGTTTGAAACGGTGTGTTAGCCATTTTCAGACTGTAGGACATTTTGGCTGTTTCCTCTACTTGGTTCTTACAGAGGAAAGGGCCATGACTTATTCTAGTTCCTTGACTTTCCAAGTAAATTTTATATTTTCACTTTTAAAAGTCTTGCTGGGATTTTGATAGGAATTGCATTACATTTACATATCATTTGGGGGAAACGTCTTTATTGTGTTGAGACTTATGCAAATTTCCTTGTATTTCTATTTTGATTGCTATTGTATAGAAATAGCTTAGTTTTCTGCTGAGTGGTAGTGATGCACATCTTTAATCTCTCCACTCAGAAGACAGAGGCAAGTGGGTTTCTGTGAGTTCAAGGCCAGTCTGATCAAAAGAGTGAGTTCCAGGACAGCCAGGGCTACACAGAGAAACCCTGTCTGGAAGAAACAAAACAAAGAAAGAAATAACTTTGTTTTCTTCTATGGATCTTGTCTTTAGACTGTGCTGAGCTCAGCACGTTCACTAGTTCTAGGAGCTGCTTTATGGATTTCTTGAGGTTTCTAAGAGGACTGTCATGTCACGTACAGTTTTTAATTTTTCTTCTTGGACTCATGTGTTTTATTTCCTTGCCTTGTGTACTCACTACACTGATGGATGGCACTCTGTCAAGGGACAATGATGGGTATATACATCCCTCAAGTACATTAGCCATGGGTTTTACAAATATTCTTTATCAAGTTAAGAAAGTGTCTCGCCGTTCTTACTTTACTAAAGTTTTATCACAAGTCAAGGGTGAATTTGTCAACTACTTTTTACATGTTGATGGGATGAGGTAAATTTTCTTCTTTTTGTTGTTTGTTTTTTTGAGAAAAAGTTTCCCTGTGTAGCCCTGGCTGTCCTGGAACTCACTCTGTAGACCAGGCTGGCCTCAAACTCACAGAGATCCTCCTGCCTCTGCCTCCCAAGTGCTGGGATCAAAGGTGTGCGCCACCACTGCCGGTGAATCTTCTTCTTTAGCCTATGGTTGTACTTTGTCAACTTAACACAAGCTAGAGTCACTTAAGAAGAGTGAACCTCAATTGAGGAACTGCCTCCCCAATATTGGCTTTGGGCATACCTGTGGGACATTTTCTTAATTACTGATTATTGAGGGAGTACCCAACCCACTGTGGGCAGTGCCAGCCATGGGCAGGTGACCCTGAGGTCTATAAGAAAGCAGGCTGAGCAAGCCATGGGGAGCAAGCCAGTAAGCAGCACCCCTCCATGGTCTGTGCTTCAGTTCCTGCCTCATTGGCTTCCTTCAATGATGTCCCGTGATCAGGGCATGTAAACCAAATAAACCCTTCTTCCCCAGGTTGCTTTGGTTTATCACAGTGACAGAGAGTTGCTGTGGGATGGTCTGTATGGCAAATGTGTTGCTCTGATTGGTCAATGAATAAAGCACTGATTGGCCAGTGGCTAAGCAAGAAGTATAGGCGGGACTAACAGAGAGGAGAAAAGAGCAGGAAGGTGGAAGGAGACACTGCCAGACGCTGCCAGGACAAGCAGCCTGTAAAGATGCTGGTAAGCCACGAGCCATGTGGCAAGGAACAGAATTATAGAAATGGATTAAAATAAGAACAGTTAGCAAGAAGCCTGCCACGGCCATACAGTTTGTAAGCAGTATAAGTCTCTGTGTTTACTTGGTTGGGTCTGAGCGGCTGTGGGACTGGCAGGTGACAGAGATTTGTCCTGATTGTGGGCCAGGCAGAAAAACTCTAGCAACAGAGAGTAGACTAGGACAATGGTGAGTTACAATGAATGGTATTTCAAATATCCAGATGGCTTGGCTTGCCTGGGGTACACGCCACTTGGTCACTGCATGTAACTGTCTACACATATATATCTGGGTCCTGTTTTACTAATATTTTGTTAATGATTTTTGTACAAATATTCCTAACAGTATTGGTCTGCAGTTTCTTTTATATATTATCTTTTTCTGGCTTGGGTATCAGGATAATACTGTTTTCACAGAGTGAGCTGGAAACGTTATTTTCTAGACAAGATTCTACAGTAGAGGCTAATCTTGATCTCCTGGTCCTCCTGCCTCTACTGCCAAGTGCTGTGATTACAGGCATGACCTAGTATGAATAGCTTTGTGCATTTTATTATTTATAACTTGAGTTGATCTTTGAATTATACACAGAAGGCATTTTACAGATAGACAAGTTAAGGCCCAGAGAAATTAAGAGACTTGCCTGTGATCTGGACATCTTCCAGTCCCAAGTTGGGTGTGGTTTCTACAGCCCGTACATCCTAGGTCATCCCAGGCAGATTTCTCACACATTTGGAATCTCCTTGGGAGACAGAGAAGAAAAAGATTCCACCTGTTCCTGGCCACTTGTCTAGGAGGCTGCAAACCCTCCTTACCTGACAGTCTAGTCAAGTTAGAGAATAACAAGGCGTATGGAAAACTGCTGTGTGTCAAATCCAGGACTCTTTCTGCGGTAGACGGCACCTAATACAAAGCCACACAACTAGTCAAACCGCAGAAAATAAGGGACTGTGAAGAGCCTTCAATTAGACGTCTATATCACACTCCTTTCCCGGAAAGGTTCTGGGATCATTTCAAAAGGAGGACTGGACCCTTGTAAGACCCACAGGTTGGGAAAGAGTGCTGTGAAACTGTTTTCTAGACACATGGGTCCTGTGCACACACGGCCAGTAAAGAGAATAGATAGGGGTTGGGGACTTAGCTCAGTGGTAGAGCACTTGCCTAGCAAGTGCAAGGCCCTGGGTTCAGTCCTCAGCTCTGAAGAGAGAGAGAGAGAGAGAGAGAGAGAGAGAGAGAGAGAGAGAGAGAGAGAGAGAGAGAATAGATAAAGTCAACTTTATCCTCTAACACCCATTGTGGGTTTTATGTTCCATCAGCATTTCCTAAGTTGAACTGAGCTGCACAGTCACAGTAACTCTTCTGGCGGAAGTGCCTTGACTCAGTTAGAGTTGGGAATCTTCCTTTCCGAAACTGCCTCTCCAGGAGACAGTGAACTCGGAAGCGTTGCAAGCGGCGGAGTCATTTATCTTGGCCAGGAGGAAAGAGTCACAGCTACTAAGGCAATTCATTGGTACAATGGATGTTCCCTAAATATTATGAATGTGGTCTATGGAATGGAGTGGGCAGTCAAGGTCACTCAGAGGACATCTTAGAGGAGCAAGAGTGAGCACTGACAGCTTCATGAGCTTGCTGTGTGAGAACATTTACTTACTGAGTACCTATTGCTCAACAGACAAGTCACTCAGCTGGGTGTTTTTGAACCAAAGATGTCTTTGGCATGGGAGTCAGATGAGAGCACCCTGGGACCCACACAGTGATTCAAAGGCAACGTCAACACTGTTTGGCCTACATGAACTTAGTGTGAATCATCTTTGGTCCAGTGTGCCTCTCCTATGATACGCTAACCTCACACCCACTCTGCCTGTGCACTTGGGACTTCTCACCTACAGCAATGTGTCTGTCTTTGAGAAATCCATAAAACAGGAGAGGGGCTGAGAGAATGTCCAGGTCCCCTGAACTGGATTCATAGTGAAGTGTGAAGAAAGTAAGTCCAGAGGAGGATCATGCTGGACAGACCAGACATGTTGGACATGAGAAGGAGCTGGGCTTTTAAGACATGGAAGCAAAGAGTAAACAGACATTTGTTGGAAAAAAAGGGGAGAGTCAGGAGGAGCTGGCTCATCGCAGCTGAGAGTCTGTGGAGGCCGAGGGCCAGATGGATCTGATCCTGAGAAAGACAGGCGCGAAGGGCCAAGAGACAGGAAGATGGGCCGTGGAATTCATTCAAATATCAAAATAAGACTCAGCGGGTGAAGTAATGGTGCATCTTTCAAAATCAAAGTTGGGGGCTGGGAAGACGGTCCAACAGCTAAGAGTGCTTATTGTAGCAGCAAGTTGGTGCACACACTTAACCCCAGCACTCGGGAGGCAGAGGCAGCGGATCTCCAAGTTTGAGGCCAGCCTGGTCTATAAAGTGAGTTCCAGGACAGCCAGGGCTACACACACACACACACACACACACACACACACACACACACACACTCACACACTGTAGTAGTTTAAATGAGACATGTTCCCCATGGGCTTAGGCTATTAAAATATTGGTCCCCATTTGGTAGCACTGTTTGGGGAGATTATGGAACCTTCAGGACGTGGAGCACTGCTGGAGAAAGTATGTCATGGGGGGGCAGCTTTGAGAGTTTACAGTCTTGCCCCACTTACAGTTCATTCTCTGATTCCTGTGTGGAGTTGAGACGTGAGCTCTAAGCTTCCTGTCCTTGTCACTGTGTCTACCTGTTGCCATGACATCCCCACTATTATGAACTGTAGCCAAATAAACTATTTTATAAGTTGGTTTTGCTCATGCTATTTTTATCATAATAATAAGAAAGCAAACAAATGCACATATATATGTGTGTGTGTATATATATACATACATACATACATATGTATATAAATTAAAATAAATCAGGGCTGGAGAGATGACTCAGTGCACTGGCTGATCTTTCAGAGGACCCGGGTTCAATTCCTGAACCCACATGGCAGCTAACAACTGTCTGTAACTCCAGTTCCAGGGGGTCCCACACTCCCACAACATGCAAGTAAAACCCAACACACATGAAAAGAAAGAAAACATCATCAATAGATAACAACGTAGCACACCTATTAGAACGACTAAATGCACCCACCCAACAGTAGCAAATGTTGGCAAGGATGTGGGGCAATACTCACTCTCGTTAACTGCTGCTGGTGGGGATGCAACACGGTACAGCCATTTTGGAAGACAGTGGCAGTTTATTTATAGCACTAAAATATGACCCAGTGATCTCACTCCTATAGATTTACCTAAATGAGCTGAAACTATAACTATACAAATACCTACATGAATGTTTTGTTTGTAATCGCCAAAAACCTAGCAGCAATGACAATGTATTTCAGCAGGTAGATAGAACAGCAAACTGAGAATCAGCTGGGTGATGGGATATTACTCACTGATGAAGAGAAATAAACTATTTAACCATGGTAAGTGTCTTCGTTTGGGTTACTATTGCTATGATGAAACACCACGACCAAAGCAACTTGGCGAGGAAAGGGTTTATTTGGCTTATGCTTCCATATCACTGCTTATCACCAAAGGAAGTCAGGAGAGCAACTCAAACAGGGCAGGAACTAGAGGCAGGACCTGATGCAGAGGCCATGGAGGGGTGCTGCTTACTGGCTTGCTCACCATGGCTTGCTCGGCCTGCTTTTTTATAGACTCCAGGACCACCAGCCCAGGGATGGCACCACCCACAATGTACTGGGCCCTCCTCCATCAATCACTAATTAAGAAAATGACTGCACAGGCTTGCCTACAGCCTGATATTATGGAGGCATTTTCTTAGCGGAGGTTCCCTCCTCTCAGATGACATTAGCTTGGGTCAAGTTGACATAGAGCTAGCCAGCGTGGAGAGACATGGAGAACTTAAATGCATAGCGCTTAGTGAAAAGAGCCGGTCTGAAGAGCCTGCATGCTGTATCATTCTGATCCCTAGCTGTGGCAAACCTCAAGAAACAGTAAAAAGAACCGTGGTTGACAGAGGTCCAGAGGGAAGGACAATGAATAGGTGGAGCACTGTAGACTCAAGGCAGTGAAATACTCCGCGTGGTGCTGCTGCATAATAGATCTGTGCCCCACACTTAGCAAAACCTACAGAATTCTATAGCACAGAATGAATCTTAATGTAGACTGTGCACAACAGTTCATCAGTGGAACAAATGTGCTGCATGGGTGCGAGGCTGTTCGGGGAATGGGGACCCTGTGTGGGAGAGGAGTGAAAGGAACCATGCCGTGTGTTGAATTATAGGTAGGTCTCCCCCATTGACTCTGAAAAAACAAAAACAAAAAACTAACATGTTAAAAAATAGTCAATTGTTTTTTTAAAGAAGATTTTACATTGAAGGGATAAAGGAAGCAACTGTGGTGAGAATTCTTTTAAAATGCAGAGAGAGCCACCAAGGTCATGAAAGCTTGACTGTAAAATCTACAAGCAGCCTTGCTGCCCCACCCCCACCCTTTCTCTCACAGATTTCCCTCGTGTGGCTCAGCTGGTGAAGGGTTTGCCTCAAGCTGGAAGACCTGACTTTGATCCTCAGCATTCTCTTAAAAAGACAGGCACGGGGCTGAAGAGATGGCTCAGAGGTTAAGAGCACTTGCTTCTCTCACAAAGGACACAGGTTCAGTTCCCCACACCCACATGGCAGCCAGCAACTATCTGTTCCAGAGGCTATGAAGCCGTCTTCTGGCCTCTGAGGGCATCAGGCATGTGCATATATACATGCAGGCAAAACATTCATACATGTAAAAAGCATGGCAGAAAGCCAGGTGTGGTGGCGCATACCCTTAATCCCAGCACTCGGGAGATAGAGACAGGGGGATCTCTGTGAATTTGAGGCCAGCCTGGTCTACAAAGTGAGTTCCAGAACAGACAGAGTTGTTGTGCAGGGAAACTCTGTCTGGAAAAATCAAACAAACAAACAAATAAATAAATAAAGATTAAAAAAAGTGGGGGGAGGGTTTCACCAGCCAGCTAGTTTGGACAGAGTCAGTGAACTCCAGGTTCAGTGAGAGATCTTGTCTCAAAAAAATAGAGGGGGCTGGAGAGTTAGCACAGAGATTAAAGTAAGCACTGTTCTCCCAGAGGACCTAAGTTCACCCCAACATCCACGTTCAGCTCATAAGCTCCTGTAACTCCAGCTCCAAGGGATCTGACGCCCTTTTCTGGACTTCTCTGGCACCTGCACGCACATGTGCCGATTCTTGCGTGCGCACATACACACACATACACACACACACACACACACACACACACACACGCACGCACGCACGCACACGCAAGCACACAACTATAAAGTAAACCTTTTGTAAAAGCAAGGTGGAAAGTAAATGAGGAAATCAGTTTCTGCCTCCACAAGAATATGTACCCACATACACAAAAACAGAAAACTTAAAAAATATACAGTCTGATAGAAGTTGTTCCGTGGGCTCCCGGGGAAATAAAACAGGCCTATGAAAGGATTTTAAAAAAGCGAAATGGGTCCCCTTCGGCGGGCCCTGCTAAGGTATGCCACCAACCAAACAAGAGGTTTATGCAAGGAGGCAGGGAGCGGGGACATGAGAGAGGCAGGCAGACGGACGGACAGAGAGAACGGGGAAGAGATGAGAGGAAGAAGGGCAAGAAGAGAGGGGACTGTGGCCCACCTGCACTTTAGAAGGATGCGCGCATCCCTAGCTGGCGGTGGAAAGGGCCGCAGTGATGACGTAATCCCCTCGGCGGCCGAGGCAGGCTGCTGCCGTGAGCTAACAACCAGACTTCAAAGCTTTTCTGGTTCACTAGTTTTTCTCATGAAAGTGAGCCTCGGCTTGCCTGATCCATTTGGAGGCTTTTTTCCAAAAGGAGGCTTTTGTTCGGCAGGCTTTTTTTTTTTTTTTCTTTTTTCTCAAGCAACTGCTGACTCGCTAGGCTGGTGGTTAATTCTCTATGATTATGTACAAGGCCCTTTACATTTGTTTTCCTGTTTCTTCCTTCTTGGTAATTGGATGAGGCAATCGGCACATCTTTCATATTCTAAGGAGGCTTACTTTTTCTGTTCAGAGGAATTTCTGCAAGTGACAATAGTAACAAATTCCAATCAGCAGCTCTTAATGCCACTTAATGAGGTGCTTGTTCTAAACCCCTCCAGCCCCTGGGGCTCCTCCAACACAGACCCCTTACCACTGGATTAAGCCCTGAATTAAGATTAAGTCCTAAATCCTTTCATTTCTGGGGCTAAGGTCTGCCTCCCAAACCTTTGAGTCACCGCCATTTGCTCTGAAAATTGACACCTTCTATTTAAATAATAAGCACCAAACCTTAGCGGGCCTAGGGCCCAGCAGATTGATTTCAATTATCACCTTTAATCCACACCCTTCCTCTCCTGTAATATGCAACTTTCTTCTCTTAATTAGAAAGAGCCAGGGATTATCTGCACAAGACCGGAAGATTCATTGTGATCGGTGGGATTGTCTCTCCTGTCCATGACTCCTATGGAAAACAGGTGGGCCACTCCCTCTGCCCTCTCTCCCTTCACCCTCCCTCCTCATGACCGCTCCCCTGGATAAAACTGCCCCACCGTGGTCTCTGAGGACATTCCTGGAAATGCTAACTGCCTAGCAGTAGGCATCTGGCTTTCATCCCAGGACCAGGTCATACCTGGGTGTCTGGCCACAGACGGAGGGCCAGGTGCCCACCACAGCCAGCTGCTCACAGAGAGATGCGGTATGCCTGCACCGTGTGAATGTGCCGGGCTCCAGATTGGCAGCGGGTTATGGGTTGATCTTGCTGCATTGGACAAATAGTTCCTGAGATTTTTATTTTGGAAAAGGCATCCCAGTGCCTCTTAAAATTTGCCATAGGTTCCCCCAAAATGTAGGAACTCACCAGTCACTTCTGTTTGTCCCATAGACACTCTCATCACTAAACCAGGCTAACTGGGCTTAACCCAGGTCAGACCTTAGATCTGTGCAGAGCAGGCATTGGCTGGTTCCGACTCTGATGCAGCGGGATACATCACACATCCCCCATCCCTTCCCTTCTCCCCTGTCACTCAATGTCTGTGTGTGTGACAAAGGGACAAGTCACCGAGTCAATCTCTTATTTCCTCTTCCCATCAAACATGGCTGCACTTCGTAATGGGGTGGTTTATACTGGTGTTTCCGGGTGCTGTGGGAGACTGAGGACACCTCCTATTCACGGCTTCGTTGCTCCCCAGGGCCTTGTGTCGAGCCGGCACCGTCTCATCATGTGTCAGCTGGCTGTCCAGAATTCCGACTGGATCAGGTAGGGCTGGGATGATGGTGCCAGAGGCCGAGGGTCCTGGGCTTCCTGGGATGGAATGGAAAAGAGGAAGGGTCGGTAATTTGGAACCCACAAGGGTGAGAAAGTAGAAGAGACATTAGCCCCACACTGGCCCTAATTAGGTAGCTCTCCAGTGGTGGCCCAATTGATCACTGTTCTTTTTTGAACCAAACAATCAACCTCACAAAATTAAAGAGTTAGCTTAGGGAGTTTTGTATCTGTGGGTCCTGGGGTGATTCTTAGAGTTTCCAAAAACATCCCCGGGGGAGGAGCCTGGTCCCCAAATCCCAAAAACCTCTCATTCACATTCCCACCAGCTTCCATTAGCTCTCACCCACAACTCACTTCCTTTCAGAGAAAGTCCGTGGCCTTGATTACTGCCCACTTCTGATCTCAGGGTCCCTCAGGGGTCCACACTGACTCCTGGACAAAGGTGTGGGGCTGCTAAGCAGTGCTCTCTAGGGCATCTCTACCAACTCAGCCCCAAAGCTGGCTTCTTGATCTCCACCCCCCCCTTTAGACTAGCGGTACCACTAAGATGGCAGCCCTTCCAGTGCTCTGAGCCAGCAGTGTGTAATTACAGCAAGCTTCTACTAATTATGCTAATCATGTCCCCCAAGTTCCTACCGTTATAATTTGCATGAGAAGATGGTGTTTAAAAAAAATAATAATGGCACATCATTTGCTCTTTAATTTCCTACGGTGAAAAAATAGGCGGCATCTAGAAGTTTCCATGAAGGGAGGGGCGTTGGCCTCAGAGTGAAGGATGCAGTTAACCCAGGAGGGATGGGTCGGCAGAACTGAAGGCCGTGAAGGGAAGCCACAGTGATGATTAAGCAGTGGTCCATGTGGGCCTGCGCAGTGATTTGTATGGGGAGCCTCACCCTTGGGGGACTTTCTTTTGGGTTGAGGACTGGGAAAGATGGCTCAGCAGTTAAGAGCACTTGCTGTTCTTCTGGAGGACATGAGTTCAGTTCCTACGCCCACCTTGGCCAGCTTACTATTGTAACTCCAGCTCTAGGGGAGCTGACACCCTCTCTGGCCTACTCAGGTACCCTCACACGCATAAATAAAAATAAACCTTACAAATAAAATAAAAAGACACAGTTGGGTCGAGAGTGGCTGCTTTTTCTCAGCTGAGAAACAGGCCCAGAGAAGTCTGGAGCACAGTCTATCTGTGATCAAGTCGGGGTTAGAAACCACATCTAATTGCCTGTGTGGGGAATGAATCCAGGGGAGAACATGCTGGGCAGAGGCTGTTCCTGCTTGGATGTTTTTAGAAAATTCTGGAATAATTCCTTCATTGCTCCGATGAATACTTACCGAGTGCCTACCACCTGCCCCACTTGGAAGATCAGAACTGAGATGTCTAAGGAGTCTGGGGATGAGCTCTTAGGAGGGGAGCTGATTGGCTAGCCCTGACTCCGGGTACCTGTTTGGTGAGGCCAGGACTTTGCTCACTTCCCACACACTTGTGTGCACAGGGGCAGGGCAGGAGGAGCCAGGTGAGGGGCAGGCCGGCCCCTTTATTTTCACTTAGATCTCAACTTGGGGAAACGCGAGGTGCCTGGCAGGGGATGGACAGGGATGCTCCACCGCTAAGAGAGCATTTCAGAAATATCTCAATTTAGCAGCTCATTAAGTTGGCAATTGAGGCCAAGTGAGGCATCAGTCTGGGGCAGGATCCCTGCTCACTTCCCAGCCTCCTGTGCGGGAGGAGTTGGCTGGCCTGTGGTTTGTACCCTCTAGTCTAGCTGCCCTGCCTTACTACCAGCCTGGAGGCACTACACCACCCCATTGTTGAGGCCGATTGGGCTGCTTCTCTAGGGCTTGCTCCATCCCAGCTTGATGAGCTCCTGGCTCATTTAATCCTTATCACAATCCTGTAAGAGCCTGAAGATTTCCCTTTTCCACATGAAAATAAGCACAAGGCACTATGCATACAAAATTTCCCAAGTCCCCACACTCCATAGCGTGCTGAGCTGGGGCTAAACTCAGGGAGAATCACACCAGCACCTTCCTTAACCTGCCTGTGCTAGATTCTTCTCATTTTACAGAGAGGGAAACCGGGGCTCGGGAACACATTTCACAGCCTGGTTTAACGTGAATTGAGATCTAAGCACACAACATGGCCAGGCCTGCTAAGCTCCCTGAGCCTTGGAAGGCAACAATGAGGAGAGAGTGCATGGCATGGAGACTAAGCACAGCCTCTCTTGTGATGGCAGAGTGGACCCATGGGAGTGCTACCAAGACACCTGGCAGACCACCTGCAGCGTGTTGGAACACCATCGAGACCTCATGAAGGTGAGTCGGGCTATGGCTGAGGGTGGGTGGATGAGCCACTCAAGGTTGGGTATGTAAGAACTGCCGAGGACAGGAGAGCTACGGGGGTGCTGAGCAGGACACAGGCAAGGGTAGGGTATGTGGCCAATCATGTTCTTCCTGGACAGAGCAAGAGACTAAGGATGCAGCAAGAGAAATTCCTCAGCCATAGAGTAGCTATTAAGTGACAGTGTGGCACTGTCTTTTCTGGTGATAAAATAATAATGAAAGAGAGATCACCCTTCTAATCTATCAGCCACAGCTGGGCAGAGGAGCCCGCAAAGCTGGCTGGGAAGCTGCCTCACAGATGTAGCTGGATGTTGCTGTGACCTTCTTATGTTAGGAGCAGATGGAAGTAGTGCATTAGCCCACAAAACAAATGCCTTGCTCTTCTAGGGCTCAGAAGGACTCCAGACATTCTGCCTGCAGGATGGCCTATGGAAGCTGTGCCTAGAGGGTCTTCCTGGCCATCCCTAGGGCTTGAGGGTCCTCTCACAGCAGGACTCCAGTCCTGAAAATGACACAGGGACCATCACTCCAGAGATGCTGCCTTTCAGGGAGGGGACCTTGAATATGCACTTAGCCTATAGTTCTCTGTCGCTCTCTGACCCTGGGTAAAGGGGAGTTGCTTCTGGCTCCACTGTGGAGAAGGCTACATTCTCAGCCCCTTATTTTCTACATGGCTGGAGGGATCAGTGGGCCCTGCTAACACAGGGTAATGGATAATGTATCTCAAGACACCATGCGGCTCTGAAGTGTGATGAGTAGGCCCCAGGGCACTTGGAACTCACCCTACACTTCCTGTATGACACAAATACCATCCTGCTCTGCCTGGCACTGGTCTCTAGCTGGCCGTGTTACTGACGTGTCCGGCCTGTAGAGGCTGAGGTGGTGATGATCCCTGTTTGGTCTGACCTTTCCCACGCCTGCAGAGCTCCCTCACGATATGATCTCATTTGAGCCCCAGGAAGCAGGCAGGGCCACAGATAGTCATGGCATGCAAAAGGTTATACCCAAAGCCCTGTCGGCGTCAGGCCCTCCACAGGCCAGCCAGACTTGCATGTACTTGATCAAATAATTCTGCCAGTCAAAATGGCATAAGGTGGGCCTGCATTCCTGAGGGATAGTCCCTTGGCCAGGAGGCTGATCTGCCCAACTGAGCTAACTCCTAGAGAGGAGACTGGCTGATTTCCACCTAGATGTAGCTCCCCGCCTCCCCATTTTTTTTTTTTTAAATTGCAAAGAATGACTGAAGCCTGTAAATCCCAGCACTCAGGAAGTGGAGCTAAGTGAATAGAAAATTTAAGGTAAGAGGTAGTAGTGGCCTTTAATCCCAACACTTCAGAGGCAGAGGCAGGTGGATCTCTGAGTTTGAGGCCAGCCTGGTCTACAGAGAGAGTTCCAGGACAGCCATGGCTACACAGAGAAACCCTGTCTCAAAACAAAACAAAACAAAACAA
>CABHPR010045296.1:0-10318 GCA_902168415.1 Peromyscus melanophrys
AAGAACAAAATGTCTGCCTGGCGGTGGTGGTGCACACCTTTGATCCCAGCACTCGGAAGGCAGAGGCAGGCGGATCTCTGTGAGTTCGAGGCCAGCCTGGTCTACAGAGCGAGTTCCAGGACAGGCTCCAAAGCTATACAGAGAAACCCTGTCTCAAAAAAACAAACAAAAAAAGAAAGAAAGAAAAAAAGAAAAAAGAACAAAATGTCTCCCAAGCTATCCAAAAAATGTCTCTTTCTGAAGAAACTACGCTGCCTCACCCCCACCCCACCCAGTCCACTAAGGTCTAAAGGAAGGCTGCCCCCTAGCACTACAAACTGTAAACTGGGGAGTGGGGGGTCCAAGTGTGCCTCTTCCCCAGTGACAGCTCAGCTATGGAGCATCCACTGGTTTGTGGCGCTTCTCTGACTCTGTTCTCTCATGGAAGAGCTGTTTGTCTGGGGACAGGAGTGACAGACAGTTGAACCACAATCACTTTTCCTATAACAACGCTAGTAGAGTGCACCTAGGGGAAAGGGCACAACAGTGTCCTGCAGACTGCAGAGTGGACACAACCATGGGTGTTTTGCTGCAACCTGGAGTGCCTTGAAGAGAATGTCATCAACAGAGGGCAGTGAGAAACTGAACAGGAACATAAACATCGCCTGCCCATTCTTTCCCGGTGTTTGCTCCACTCTGACCTCCAAAAGGTGGCTGAGCCCGAAGCAGGGCTGACCCTGAAGCTTATTAGGACTTAACGCTTCAGGTCCACAGAACATTGGTTTACTCGCTCCTTTTATGAGTCACATGAAAGCAACTAGTAGTTTGTTTTGTAACGTTGATGCAGCTGAGGAAGTGCGATGCTAGGCCTTAATTTGTGGCTCTGCACCCCCGATGTTTCTGTGTGAGGCTCAGGGAAACGCTTTCTGGTGCCAACCCTCTTCCACCTGCAAAACCGCGATAACGATTCTTACCTTGCATTATGAATTAATAACAATCGATTTGTCAACAAAAGCTATTTAGTTAAGTTCAGTTTTACCAATTCAGTTTATTTTTGAGCTACGCCTGCAAATGAAGTTTTGAGGGCCGGTTAGGCACACAGCCACGAGGGTTTCAACCGGCTCGGGGTCCTCAGCGGAGCCGCCAGCCTTCAGTGGCCACAGGACACGACCTCAGGCTGCACCCCACCCTGCGCAGGCTGCGGGAGTCACAGGCGCGGGGGTGGCCAGCTTCCGGCCCTCCAGCCGTCCCCGCACGCTGCACTGGACGCAGATTGATATTCCAGGTGTTTTCACAAGAGGTGACCCTTACAAGGCCCGAGATAATCAAGATGCAGAACGCGCTCTCCGGCGCCGACCTACCGTCTGGGCCGCCAAGGAGTCCTGAGGGCGAGCGCGGCCTCGCCGCGAGAGCTCGCGGACGTCGAGAGCAAACCTGCACACCTCGCTGGCCGAGCGCCGAGGCCGGGGACTGCCGGGGTTAGACGATCCTGCCAGTCGTGTAGGCGGAACCGGTCTGAAATCGGCCGGGTCGCGGGGCGGGGCGGGGCTGCGCTGGGCGGGAACGGAGGCCCCGCCCCGGGAGCGCGCACTCGGCTCAACCGCCTGGAAGTTGGCAATTTACCGGTTCAATGGGGCTAAGGCACGGAAGGCTATGGTTAGAGGTAGCGGCCCAGCCGGGAAGCTTAGGTGATTCTCGAACAAATCGCACCTTTACCGGCTTCCTCTTGGATGTGTTTTTGTTGTTGTTGCTGTTGTTTTAGATTCATATGTATATGGTCTCGCTGTGTAGCCCTGGCTGTCCCTTTCCTGGGACTCGCTTTATAGACTAGGCTGGCCTGGAACTCAAGAGATCCGCCTGCCTCTGCCTCTCCGGCGCTGAGTTAAGGTCTCACGCTGCCACACCACGGCTGGTTTATTTTTCAATTTATGCAGGTGGGCGTGCGCATGCGCCACACGTGTGCAGTGTTCACGCAGGCCAGAAGAGGGAGTCAGAGCCCTGTGATTATTACAGGTGATTGTGAGCCGCCGCCAGATGCGGGTTCCGGCACTTGAACTCAGGCCCTCTCCAAGAGAGGTCAGTGCTCTTAACCACTGAGCCATCTCCCCTGCCTATTGAATTTCTTAGTCCAGCTTCCTCTGCCCTCCCTTATTTTATTTTTAATCACGTTTTATTGATTGTGTGTGCTAAGTGTGCTGTGGAGGTCAGAAGACGTTGCGGGAGTCGTCAGTTCTTCCCAGATGTAGGTTCCGGGGGTGGAACTCAAGTCACAGGCTTGGCAGCAAGCTCCTTTACCCATTCTGCCAAGTTAACGGCCCTGCCCTCCCCTTTATTTCTCGTTCTTCATTCAAGCCCTACTCCTGCCTACACTGGTTTTGCAAAACTAAGGGAACCCAATCAGGAAGTGAGTTATTTTAGGAAATAAGATGTTTAGCTGGACGTGGTGGTATTACTCGTCCTTCATCCCACCTACTCCTGCGGCTGAGTCAGGAAGATCTTGAGTTCAAGGCTGGGCCTGGGCACCATGTTGAAGTTGCCACCCCCACCCCCATCAGAGTGAAGGATTTATATGAAATAAACTGCTTCAAAGTTATTAGCTCTCTTTTTCAAGCTCTGTTTATTTTACTGTTGTTTATGTGTGTGGGTGTTTTGCCTGCATGCCTGTGTGGACCACTTGCATGCTTGGTGCTCTCGGATCCCCTGGAACTGGTTACAGTTGCCACCATGTAGGTGTTGAGAATCAAACCCTGGTTTCTAGAAGAGCTGTTTCTCTTACATAAGAGAACAAACAGTGTGCTAGGAGATGGAACTGTTCACTTCTTCCTTTAGAATAAGCTAGGGCGCACGGCTTTAATCCCAGCACTCGGGGAGGCAGAGGCAGGTGGATCTCTTAATTTGAGGACATACTGGTCTACATAGAGAGTTCCAGCCAGGGTTACATAGAGAGAACCTGCCCACCCCCTACCCCTTAAAAAAAAGGAAGAAATAGAGGCTTCCACTAGTATACACAGAGGAACGATCCAGTGCAGAAAGATTTTATGCCCTTGGTCAGGGCATCAGCTGCCATGTTTCGTGTTTAATGCTAGAGTGCCCTGTCATCTTCCAAGGCTTTTAAAAATTGTTTATGCTCCCTCAGTTCCGCAGCGCAGCCTCATTAAATGCCAGGCCTACACGCAAACAGTGCTCAGGACAAAATAGCAAGCATCTACTAAAATTTCATCTCCCAAGTCTTCAGGTTCTTAAATACTGAACTACACGGCTTTGGCTAAGGGATTCTGAAGCACACGAGGCCCTGAGAGGTGAAGGTACAGAAGCCTGCCTTCAAGAAGGATGGAGAAGATAGTGGTGGAAGCCTGGCATTGAACAGACCTCCATAGGCCATTATCTCTTCCCTCTTTGTCCCTTTCAAGCCATGAGACCTTGGGCTACAGCTCTCCTTCCTGTCAAAAGGGGGATAACATATTTCTAGTTACTCCAATCTCTTAGCATTGATGTAAAGATCAAATGAGATAATGGCTAAGAAAGACTATGAAAGTGAGGTGTTTTATTAAGTGCCCTGGGAGACACAAAGATAAATGTGACCTAATTCCTACCCTGAGGAAATTCACAGCCTATTGAGAAGACACACATGAGAAGGAAAGAATCCAAGGCAGTAAATAGGTGTCGAAAGGGCAGTTTAGATTATAAATACCAGAGAAACTTCAAGAGGGGACAGACATTTCTCTGCAGAAAGAGATAGGAAAGACTGTGAAATAAATCTTATTTTCACTGTACCTGAAAGGAGAGAAAAAATTGAAAACATTTAGAATGAATGAAAGAGTCCAGCAAATTGAGGCAGAGACGCGGTATGGCTGCGTTGTAGATGCCAGGACACTGGGTCATCTGAAAGTGTCGGGGGAGGGGTTCATGGGTGAGCTTTCTTTGAGAGGAGAGAGTTCACCCCCTAGACTCTAGAGGGCTAGGAGGTTAGAGAAGCATCCTAGCTGTCAGAAATGCAGCAAAGGCCGAATGGTGACACAGACTTTAATCCCAGCACTTGGGAAGTAGAGACATGAACCTCTGTGAGTTTAAGGCCAGCATGGTCCACAGAGTGAGTTCTAGGACAGTGAAGGCTATGCAGAGAGACCCTGTCTCACAAAACCAAAAGAGCAAAAATGGAACTTCAGCAAAGGAGTGCAAATCGGACCACCCGGTGTCCTTGAGCAAGACCCCACCTCTATAGCATGCTTCCTGTCAACCTCCTTTTCCCACATATTTTTTTTTAATACTCATTCTAGTATTTTGGCAAAAAAAAAAATTTTTTTTTCTAAAACAGGGTTTCTCTGTGTAGATTTGGTGCCTGTCCTGGATCTCGCTCTGTAGACCATGCTGGCCTCGAACTCACAGAGATCCGCCTGACTCTGCTTCCAAGTCTGGGATTAAAGGCAAAGGCTGGAGCCACCATGGCCCAGCTCGGCACAAAATATTTAAAGAGTTTTGCCGTAACTGTTCACTATCACAAACCAGCTACTGAACACCTTCCAAAACTCTTCAGTGTCCAGCACTGCAACCCACACCACTATTCCCAGAGTTCAGGAGGCTGAAACAGGAAGGATCCCAAACTTGAGGACAGCCTGGGCAACTCAGTGAGATCATGAATTAAAAGCAAAGAAAAGAGGGATTGGGGATGTTGCCAAGTGATGGAGAGCTTGCTACGAATGTGTGACATCCTGGACTCAATCTCCAGTGTCATAGATAGACAGACATGTACATACATACATATGTACATACATATGTGATTGGTTTTTATTTATTTTTGAGACAGGCCTCAAGTATTTCAGGCTAGCCTTAAACTTACCAATATAGCCCAAGGCTAGCCTTGAACTCCTGATCCTCCTGCATTCACATTTATTCACCCCAGTAAATAGTCAAATTTAAAAATAAAAATATAATAAAAAGAGAGGGCATAGTGGTAAATACCTTTAATCTCGGCACTGGAGAGAGAGAGGCAAGTGGATCTCTGTGAGTTCAAGGCCAGTATTCAGAACAGTCAGGGCTACCTAAAGAGACCCGGTCAATAAATAAATAAATAAATAAATAAATAAATAAATAGGTAGATAGGTAGATAGATAGATAGATAGATAGATAGATAGATAGATAGATAGGGCTGGAGAGATGGCTCAGTAGTTAAGAACACTTGCTGCCCTTTCAAAACACCTAAGTTTCATTCTGAGCACCTACTTTGGGCAGCCTACAACCACCTGTAACTCCAGTTCCAGGAGATCCAACACTCTCTTCTGCCCTCTGTGAGCCTCCACACATGTGTGTACACACACAGAGACACATACATGCACATAAATTAAAAATACTATAGGGTGAGCCAGGCAGTGGTGACGAACACCTTTAATCCCAGCACTCGGGAGGCAGAGGCAGGCGGATCTCTGTGAGGCCAGTTGTCCCAGGACAACTAGAGCTACACAGAGAAACCCTGTCTCAAAAGACCAAGAAAATAAAACAAAACTATAGGCTGGATGTGATAGTAAACACCTTCGATCCCAGCACTTGGGAGGCAGAGGCAGGCAGATCTCCGTGAGCTGAGGCCAGAGTGGTCTACAAGGTGGATTTTTCTAGAATTGTATGTAAGTGGAATAAAATTAAGATGTGTTCTTTTGTGGGGTCTGATCACCATAATTATTTTGACAGCTCTTGCTGTGTGGCCCTGGCTACTGAGATCAAATGTGTGCACCAACAAGAACAGCCTGGTGATGCCTCTTTGTGGCCGAGGGTAACAAGAACTCTCTAAACGCCTTGGTTTGTCTGGGTTTGTACTCAAGGAAGAGCTTCCTCCTTCCCCCAACACCTACCCGCACTGCAGGATGTAGCAGCACCCACCGGCTGACAGAGTGAACTTAGAACACTCCCTCGTCACTGGTCCCCCTACTTGCTTTATTGGTTCAAGAAATGTTGAGCCTTTGTAGGCTGCTGTCTTCCCTGGGCTATGTGTCCCACCTTCTGCTCTTCCACACTCCACGTACAAAGCACAAGCATTCAGTTCTTAACTGCTCGTTAATGATGAAGCCAAGAATATGCCTGAGCTAGATTCCGGCCAGGCTGTAGGGGCAATGCAAGACAAAAAACCAGGCAAAGTGTCTATTCTCAGTTAACGTTTTTCAAGACACTGTTCCTAACCCAGGCTTTGGAAAACCTTTGTGCATTTTTAGCTTGGAGATACATGGAAAGGGGAACCTGAGAAAAGTCTACTTAACCTTTCAGACTTGGATTGGTTGCATTGTTTAAAATTGCAGAAAAGAGTGGAAATTTACAGGATTCTTGTAAATCCTAGTCAGGAAACAAAATGGTTCACTAAAGAAAGAGTCCCAGTCAGTATTTAGTATTCTATTAATGATACTAAAGGGAGCCTTGAAGTCCAATATGCTCAACACTAAAGTATGGGCTTTCGATGACAAGTTGCAAAGCTTGGACATGAAAACAGCCATGGGTCAGCATGGTGGTTCTCACCTGCCATTCTAGAACTCAGGAGGATGAAGTCAAAGACTGCCTCCAGTTCAAGGCCAACCTGGACTGTGATGACACCCTGCCCAAAAAGACAAAAATTAACTGGGCAGTGGTGGAGCACGCCTTTAATCCCAGCACTTGGGAGACAGAGCCAGGTGAATCTTTGTGAGTTCGAGGCCAGCCTGGTCTACAGAGCTAGTTCTAGGACAGTCAAGTCTACACAGAGAAACCCTGTCTCAGAAAAAGAGAGAGACAGAGACAGAGACAGAGACAGAGAGTGAGAGAGGTGGACAGCACCCACAAAGACTGACCAGACTTAGTGGCCCCCAATAAACAAAATCAACATCAACAAATAACAACAACAAAAGCCTTCAGGATCAGTCTGCTTACAAATCACTTGTTCAGAAAAAGTTATGAACATCAGCTGTACCACTCAGAGAGTATCTGATACACTATGGACTGAGGAACGAGTGTCAGGCAATTGTTTCCAAGGCATTCACTGGAAATGAGCGTGTTCAGAGGGACAAAGACTCATGATTAGGCTAGAAAATGTCATGGCCATTGTAAGTGCACAGTTTGAGAAGAAAACAAGAAAGTAAGAGAAAATATGTAATCAACCTTTGACCTCAAATGAAAATTTCAAGACAGATGTTTATAACGAACCATTCTGGCAATAGCTTAGCACTTCTGAGGGAATTCTAAGCCCTGCCCCTTATAGCCTCAAGGGCTTGCTGGCTGTTTACCAGAACTTGTTACACAGATTTTCGCAGATCGCAGTGAGCCTGCTTTACCCTGAGAGCTGGAATATCAACTAGCCCTGATAGAAGTTTGGGATCTCAAAGAAAAGCAAAGAAATTGACTCAAAAATAGGACCGATTGAAACAGTTTCTGCCAGAGGACTATGAGACTGTGAAGGGACTTTTTCAGGAGAGGAAGGAAGGCTTTTGAAAAACCAGGCATGAAGCAGAATGCACACAGTTGTTGTGACTTGACCGAAAGCATGTGCCATGCTGAGGAAAGCATTTCCCTGGGGGGCTGAAGAGAGGCCTCGTCATTTAAGAGCATCTGTGGCTCCTCCAGAGGACCCTGATCAACTCCCAACACCCACATGGTGGCTCAGACTCTGAAACTAAAGTGCCAGGGGATCCAACACCCTCTTCTGGCCTCCATGGCACCACATGTACATGATATACAGAAATACGTGCAAACAAAACACCCATACACATTAGATAAGTAGTAGGTAGACAGACAGACAGATAGATGGATAGATGGATGGATGGATGGATGGATGGATGGATGGATGGATGGATGGATGGGTGAGTGGGTGGGTAGACAGACAGACAGACAGACAGACAGACATATTTAGCTACTAAGCAAGCTAAGTTGCTGATGAACAAGGTTTTCTCCCTTAGAATTCACATACTAACTGCGAGAAGTAGGCCATCCCAAGGGCATTTGGAGTTTCATGCTTGAGAAGAATTTACACTGTGATCTTGAAATGCCTCCTGAGATTAAAGCCTTCTGATAGAAAAAGCAAAAGCAACAGGAAGCTAGCAGTTGAGCGCCCGCTCCATATTCTCTTTACCAGTGAGAAATTTAGCTCAGCTAATTTACAGGATGCACCCATGATAGCTAAGGAGGTTACTGCATTTAAGTTCACCATGACCGACTCCCCCCGTATTAAAAATACTTAAGCACAGATGATTCTGGATGAGTGAACTTTTGGGGTGTGATAGGCATTGCAAAATGAACGTTATGGTTCCTTTAAGTGGTTAATAATGAGATGAGCACTCACGCCTTTAGTCCCAGCGCTCAGGAGGCAGAGGCAGGCTGGTCTCTATGAGGTTGAGGCTAGCCTGGTCTACACAGCCAGTTCCAGAACAGCCAAGGCCTGTCTCTGTGAGACCTTGTCTCCGAAAAAACAAGCCCAAAACAACAAAAGCAGTTAATAATGGAAGGTTTTATGCCTGGGAAGCCCGTTAGAATCATCCAAATGAGGAATTACTGACCTAAAAGTCTACAAGGACCGGGCAGGTGTGCACTGTGTGAAGGTCAGCCTTAATACCGGTGAGGACTACGACAAGCCAAAAAAGGAATACACAAAGAAGTCCAACCGATTCAGTTCCTAAGCTGACTGGACCCGGCACTCAGGGTACACAAACAGATCCAGAAAGTGGGGATAAGCTGCCCTAGTAGTGGTGACAGCAGCCGTGGGCCCTGTTGGGGTTCCTCAGAATCTCACTAGGTAGCTCAGACTGGCCTCAACTTACAAGCCTCAAGCCGTAAACTCTCAGGTGTGGGCCAGCGTGATCCCTAGTGCTTATCCTGTCCTGTATTTTTATTTCATAAATGCACAGACATTTTAAAGAACAAATATTATTATTCTGTACATACGATTTTGGTACATGTTTTTTTTTTTGTTGTTGTTGTTTTTTAAATTACACTCATGATATTCATTAATTACACTCATGATATTAATCATATTTGTGGTATTCATAGATTACATTTGCAGTATTCATTCAATTTTATATATATATATATATTAATTTTAAATGCCGAATGTCATTTATTGAAGCAGGGAGGAGGTCTTAAATACAGGCTTACAGCACAATGGGAGGACCCCAGAGGGCAGAAGTTCGCTACTGATGTTTTACAATCTTGCTTCTAATCTGTTAACGCCCATTATTCAGGATACACAGACAAGGAACTTCTCTTAAGCATTCAGGAGGGTGGAACCTGGCAGGGAATTAGCATAGGGAGGATATTAAGGTCAAGGTGCGCAAGCAAGGCAGCAGTTACCCAAAACGGGGGCCAGGACCCTACAGGTCCCCCTTTTATTAAAAAATGAGCTTCTGACGTGGGTTGCGTGGGATGTCAGCTGGTCACCTTACCCGTCATGGAGACGCCTGCCCAGGCCACACAGGTGCTCTGTCTTAGGTTGGTGAGTGCCCCCCAGGCATTACCCGTCTCTGAATACTCATTTTCATACAGGCTCAGTCGTGTGTGAGCTTCATAGTTATTTGCTGCCAAAGATCTCAGAGTGGCACTGGGCTTGCAATCTGTGTGTTCGATACAGAAAAGACCAACAGAGGTCCTATTTCACCCATAGCCAGTAGGCTAAAGGCAACTGAGCCATTCCCTTCCTTAACGAGCCATACTGTAGGTTGGTGTCCTTGTAAGATAGTATCCCAAAAGCAACTGGGACTTGAGTTTATAAATTTATAATTTTCAAAGCCAATCGAGATGTACATAACTACTGAATTAAATTTATCATGCCCAATAGAATGAGAGATTAACTAACTGTAGTAGCTACTTTTGTTGCCAGGGTCTCCATTGTGCTAGCTGTAGTAAGCAATTATGAAATGGTAATCCCAAAAAGAGTAGCAGTGGTGGGCGCCATTGCTATAACAGCAACAGCGGCGGCAGCAGCATCAATGTCAAATTCTCTTCTGGATTGTGTGGACGTCCACTGGCCTGGATACAACTCCAGTAACACGTACTGCTAAGGCCCATTTTTCTTGATCCCAGCACGACTTTAGCTGGCAACTCTTCTGGAGAATCCAATCTCATGGTTACAGTTCCTATTGGTACATGTTTATTATGAATGATTTTTACTTTTTTTGTTTGCTTTTGGGGGTTTCCTTCCCTCCTCCACAGGGTCTCATGTAGCTCGGGCTGGTCTTGAACTCACTGTGTAGTCAAGGACAACCTTGACTTTCTGATCCTCTCATCTTGACTTCTCAAGAGCCAGGATGAGGATGACAGGTGTGCACCACCACCCCCAGCCACCTTTTACACACACACACACACACACACACACACACACACACACACACACACACAC
>CABHPR010045306.1:0-11127 GCA_902168415.1 Peromyscus melanophrys
TTTTTTTGTTTTGTACTAGCAAAGGCTAAATCCACCACGCAGCTTAATGTGCCATTTGCAGACACCTCATTCCTGCCATAGTGCTGGTCAAACACTCAAACCAGGAACCAGCCATACAGTAGCTCAAGCCCGCAGGCTGTGGCTAACTTGAGAGAGACAACTACAAAGCTGTTTTAGCTCTGTTTTAGAATATTCTTTTTACGCTTTCTCAGGTTTTAAGTGGAAATTCCTGCCCCATGTTCTGGCGCCATTTGTAGCTAGAGATTTCCTGCCTGGCCCACGGTCAGGATAAATCTCTTTCACCTGCCAGTCACATAGCTGCTCAGACCCAATCAAGTAAACACAGAGACTTATATTGCTTACAAACTGTATGGCCGTGGCAGGCTTCTTGCTAACTGTTCTTATATCTTAAATTAATCCATGTCCATAAATCTATACCTTGCCACGTGGCTCGTGGCTTACCGGCATCTTCACATGCTGCTTGTCCTGGCGGCGTCTGGCAGCGTCTGGCGGCGTCTCCTTCCACCTTCCTGCTCTTTTCTCCTCTCTGTTAGTCCCGCCTATACTTCCTGCCTAGCCACTGGCCAATCAGTGTTTTATTAGCAACACATTTGCCATACAGAACATCCCACAGCACCACCCCCATTAATCAAGGCAAGAACTGAAACAGAAACCATGGAGGAATGCTGCTTACTTACTTTCTCAACATGGCTTGCTCATTCTGCTTGTTATTCAACTTAGGACCAGCTGCCAATGGGTGGCAATGCTCATAGTGAGCCGGGCCTTTTCACATCAATTAATCAAGAAATGTCCTACAGACTTAACCTCAAGCATTCTGATGGAGGCATTTTCTCAAGTAGGTTATTCTCAGATAACTCTAGATTGTAAAAAGTTAGCAAAAAAAAAAAAGCCTAATAAGTACAACATTGTACATAGTCTATTTGATCCTCTTCACAGTCATATGAAGGAATTTCATTACTATTTTACAAATGAGTAAGATAGTCTCAGTTCTTACTCTGTAGCCAAGTAAATGAATCAGAATGGAGACCTATGCACATTGCCTCTAGAAGAGCAGTTCTCAATCTTACTAACACTATGACCCTTTAATAGAGTTCCTCATGTTGTGGTGACCCCCTAACCATAAAGTTATTTTCATTGCTACTTTATAACTGTAATTTTGTACTGTTATTAATTAATGTAAATATCTGTGTTTTCAGATGGTCTTAGGTAACCCCTGTGAAAGGGACTTTTGACCCACAAAAGTGTTGAAGCATCAAAATCCACAGGTTGAGAGCTGATGATCTAGAACTATTATGATTAATCACTTTCTTAAGAATAAACTAAATATACATGTAATCAAATTTAGAAAAACACTGAGACTGTGAGGCAGTCAGAGTGCACCTGATTCAGAGTTATCCAACTGACTGAAGAGATGAATAGAGTGAGTCATTTATTACTGGTCAAACATTTTCCTCATTTGCTTGTTAGTACCTATAGGCTTCATAGAAGCTATATAGAGAGCAATATAAATGATTAATTTTATTAGATAAAATATCTAAATTTTCATCAGGCTTCTTGGACAATTTCAGTTAAAAGCAATTGAAATTTACAACTAATTGCATCATTTAAAATTTAAAAATTTAAAGAGACAGACACTGAACCAAATATTGTCATCATTTAGTTGAAACAAAGAAAACTAACTCCCATATAGCCCATTATCAAGTGCAAATTGTACGTCTAAGGCCAGCCCAGATTATACCTTATTTCAAATGAACAAATCAGACACAGTAAAACCTATGAAGGAAATGCTACTTTATGGATGAGAAAACTTAGTCACTGTAGTGCTAAGTTACATGCTCGCAGTCAGAGTCAGAATGTGACAAAATTATGCACGTGTGTTGGGGAGATGTGAACCCATGCATACAGAGGGCAGACCATGATATTAAGAGTACTGCTCTACCACTTTCCACTTGCTCCTGTGAAATACAACCTCTCATTGAACTTGCAGTTTACTTTATTTTGGGCGAGGGGGAAGGTAGCTTGGCTGGTCAGCAATCCCTAGAAATTCTCCTGTCTTCATGACTTCTTCACCTCAACACTGAAATACCAGGTCCCTGAAGTCATGCTCAGCTTTTGTTTTCCCCCACATGCAGACTGGATATTTGAACTCTAGTCCTCATGCTTGCATAGCAAGTGTTCTTATCCCCAAACTATCTCCCTCGATGCATGTATTTGTTTTTTAATTGCAGCCGCAAAAGTTCCCAAGTTTATGGTTTACAAAATTCATACAACCTCAAAATAGAACTAAAAAAAAAATCTGTGCTGCATAACTATTGAGTTTTAAATGTGGTCATAAATGTAAAAAATTTAAAAAGCTACCGAGGACAAGGGTATAGTTTTGCATACATACTGTAATTATCGCTTTACTATGACAAAAATACCCAATTTATGAGAAACTTTTGTTCTAAATGCTTACAATATCTTATCAGTTTCTCTGGTAACAGAAGACCTATTTTTCTCAGTACAATTAGTTGTAAGAACCAGAAGGACTATTTCCTTATGAGCAATCTTATAAATGCATCTCAGATCCCTACATTACCTTGAGAATTCCATTAAGGCCATCATGTAATTGCATGAATGTTGTTTATTCAGTTTCAGGAGTCAAAGTTGAGGGTTGTAGTTAAGCAGCTGGCTATGAAGGAGCATAAAATTATTGATATTTAAAGAATGTACATTTGAATATATGTGTTGATTTGATGTCATTTTAAAGGGAAAAGTAGAAAACAACAATAACACAACAAAACAAAATTAAATTGGAATGTTGAAGATTAATTGCTGATAGAACACACTAAGTTGTGAGTAAGCAAACACTGTTTAATGAGGAAGAAGACTTGGACTTGGAGGTTCTCATTGATTATGTGACCACTTTCCTTGGTACCTGAACTGTACATAGTCTGAAGGAGACTCTTAATATTCTATCCATCAATAACTTATCAACAGTTCATATTATAGAATATTTTTTCTAAGAAAATTATATAAATATACAGACTGTTGGAAAAGAATGTACCAAGTTATAGGAATAAACCCTAGGAACACGAAGGTAGGAAATATTAGTTTGATAAATGCATCAAGGAGCAAACAGGCAGACTTACCTTTCTCCAAGGTCAGAAAAGAGAGACATCTAACTGTCCCTTTTCACCTGCATTTGTGCTTCCTTCTGTGCCTGCACCACTAAACAGTAATTAGATCAAGGAGAGCTGTGTATGTCCTGCTAAGACATTAAGACAGTATCCTGAAGGCCATGAAGTCACTAAAGGGTTTTAATTCACAGAGGGAACACTAACGTATTAGTCACAATTATTGCAGATTACTTTCCATGTGGACTTAATATTGCTTCCAGGCAACGGAACAAAATACTGTAACCCTCAGCTTTTGCTTGTAAACATTTAGTATTTTTCTCTTCTAATAAAACAGTCACAAAAAGATAAACATTCAGTTTATTAATATACAAATCTTTTGGGTGATGCTATAAAACTCAGTATTTATTAGCAACTCAGACCCATTATTTTTAACAAGCTGAATGCAACATTCATTACTCTCATTGCCATTTTTAGGGATCACCAGATATGAAGGCTTCTGGCAGCATTTCTAGTGGTCTAAACACTTTAATATATAATTCAAAAGCTTTTTATAGAGGAATGTAACTTTAGCTAGAGTGCCCACTCAGCAGTAAGGCAGGCAGGGTTTTTCTCCTGTATTGAATCAAATTTGTTGACATGTTGCTCCTTAGAGTCCTTAAAGTCTGATGGCTTCCTAGATTTATTATAAACTCTGCTCAGAGGATCTTGAACTTCACAGAGCATATCTCTCATTTTGCCCTCTCTCTAAAGTGGAGCTGCAATAACTTCATCTGCCTGGAAAGAATTGGTACTATGGAAATGAGACTACTTTGCTTGTTGAGTTAGAGGGCAATGGAAAGAAGTTTACATAGTCTGAAATGCATTGATCCATTACTTGAACAATTTTGTTTCTTGTCTCTCAAGGAGAATATAAATGTAAGATGCTGAGCAGAAGCTTTTGTGCAATCTAAAGTACTATCTATGTGTGGATGGGTATTCTTACCTCTCAGAGAAGGAAAGGAGGCTATCATTTATGAACATTTGTTTTTTGAATAGTTTAGAATTCTTGCATCCACAATTGATTGCTATTGTTGCTGTTTAGATGTAGTCTTACTGTGAAGCCCTGGGAGGCCTAGAACTTGCTTTGTTGATCAGGCGAACCTCAAATGTCTGATGATCCCCTGGAGTGTTGAAGTTACATTAGTGAATTATCTGTCACATATCTCCAACATTTCAGCCTTGCAAAAAGTTCACTGCACAACATGAATGTTTTCTGATACTTCATAACCATGTTCAATGGCACCAAATACTACCATTATCAGTTTCTTTTATTATTATTGCAATGCATTACTACACTTTCTGACCTTACCAATTTAAACTTATTACCTTGCAGGTTTATAGGTAAGAAATAGGACCCAAGTTTCTCTAAAGTCAAGATGTCAGTCAAGCTATCTTTCTTCCTTGAAGATTTAAGGGTGATTCTGCTTCTTCATCCTTTCCAATATCTGGAGGTCTTTGACTCATTGACTCATGTATCCTTACCTTCATTGCCAAAACCAACAGTATAATGCCTTCAGGTATTCCTGTCTCTGTCTTCCATTTAAATCATACTTCATCTGACTAAACTTTCTGATTGTATGTGATAAAGTTTCTATGATTGGATTTAAAGAACATGGAAAAATAAAAATGTAATTTTTAGTTTTCTCTATCCCCAATAGTCTGTTTTGATTTCTCTCTCAATAAATATTTTATACACAGGTTTCTCCTCAACTATGAAGAGTTGAAAGATTATTAAATCTGGTAGAAATGTGATAAAAATAAAATAGAAAGGAGAAAAATGATAAGATCAAAACTTGAACCTTGATAAAGTATAAAAGACTATTAAATCCATAATATCAATGTTGTATATTTAAAGCAGTTTCTTTCATGCTCCTCTTTTTCAGACATGTTAAGAATAATTCAGTCAGCTGATCAACCCTACTCATACATTTATAATATTCTACTTGTATATGATTTTTACTCATTTTCCCAATTTCTGTACTCACACACTTGTTTACTCCCAGATATGTATTCCTCTCACATTTATTCCTTTTCAGATCCCAAATCCATCTTTAAAATTTCTATTTAATATTTTCTCACTATTTTTCTCCAAACTAGTCAGTCCATCCTTTGTGTTTCTGCTGAATTCTGTTCCCCCTAAGCCAGTTTTCAGTACATCAGAATTATTTCTTGTGTTTCTTACTTTAGCAAAAGGTGAGTTTCTCAAACATGGAACTTCACACTTCTTAAATTTTGTCAGCATGTATTACATTCCTTGGTTTACAGTTGATGGCTGGGGAGATGGACACATAGCTGGCAAAATATTCAACCAGTGCACTGTAGGGGTTCTGTAGTGATGCAAAGGACTTTTGCTGGTTTGGTCTTCTGCCAACATCTCCATTTTGCTGAACGTCCAAAGGAAGTAAACAAACAACTATCTTGTTGAGCTGTGATACTTATGGCATAGTAACCTTAGGGGTGCAGTAGTAGCATGCATACCTAAATGGTTACCAAACTGCTCTCCAACTGGACTTAAGACCTACTTGACAAAAGGGAAATTGTGTCTGGTACTGGAAACCTAGCACTGATCAGTGCTAGTGAAATCATAGTTACTGGAGGAGAATGTATAACCACAAATTTACTAAACATATATAAAACCAAACAACAATCTATAAAAATACGTCTTTATACTGACATATAAATGTAGTCATCACTCCCTATCAAGGTAAATTATGTTTGCAGCAGATGGAGAACTTTGAAGAAAACCATATCCAAATAAAATTCTGAGTTGTAGAGTCTAGTTCCAATGGATAAACATACAAAATATTCCTGAACCTTAGGCTCAGGGAACATTACAGAAGAGGGGAACAGAAAGATTGTAAAAGCTAAAGGATAAGGGAATTTTAGTGAAATTGTGTCTCCTAGGAATGTCAGGATCTACATGGTCTCACCAGCACGACTGCCCAAATATGAGCTGAACAAGTCAGACAATATTAGGCATGCCAAAGTGAACAGGAAAAAGATCATGAGACCTCAGCCTTACACAAATAACTACAGTCACCTAAAGATTGATGAGAGTGGAAGAAATCATCTGCTCCAGGGAAGAGTACGTCAACTTTTTATCCAATACCCAATGTTCAGCCCTGAAAACCTATTTACCATTAACATTATAGTGACTCAGTAGGTAATTTTTAGGAATATATGAAGACAAATATGTATGTGAATACAATTAATAAAAGAGGTCATGAATTTGAAAAATAAGGAGGAAGGTATTTAGGATGGCTTGGAGGGAATCAGGGGAACAGAGGAATATATATATATATATATATATATATATATATATATATATATATATATATATATGCAGGGGAAAGGGTAATATAATATAATCTCAAAAATAAAATAATCTCATAGTATACATCACATGGGTTAAGAGATGGAGGTAAAACTGATTGCATATCATCAATTTAGTGCTTGCTTTTTCTTGTTATCCAAAGAGGGAATCTCAGCAATATTATCGGTCACCATTAGGTTTATTCTGTATCAAAGAACTTCATCAGCACAGTTGTCTTATATAATTTATGATTTCCAATATTTCTATGAAATAGATATCTGGACACACTTTGACAGTGAGGAAACTAGCCTTAATATGTCATTTGCACAAGATTATACCAGCCAATGTTAAAACTGTAACAGAATGTTAAACCAGAATTAACTGTTCTCCTAGGCTTTATATAATAAAACTACCCAAATTCATTGAATGTACTGCTAATGTTCATTTTAGAAACTTGTCCCATTTCTCATCATAAAGAAACAGAGGAATACAAAGGTTCAGAAGACGGTTCTAAAGTCTATACTATCTAACTCTACATATCATAAATTCCCTGCAAATGTTACAGAGCTGCCCTGAGTCTCAGTTCATAACATCCAGAAAGGTACAAATATTTCCCCCAATCAAACATGATTTTGACAGATAGGATGACAGATGTAAGGATTTTCCTATCACCATCTTATATGCCTTCTAATATTAGAATGAGTAATGAATTAGAGCATGCCTATCAAATAGTAAGAATTCAAAGGGGTAGCTGAGATTAAAACATGACAATTTATATTATTCTAAATAGCTTATATATTATAAAAATGTAGTACAAGGTAGATATTTCACATATTTAATATGCAATTGTGGTTAAACATTATATAATAGTATCATAGAATAATAATATGAGACATGAAGATAAATATGCCCTTTTCCTTTCAAAATTTTTTTCACATAACAAATCTTCTTTCTCTGAGATGAAAGATTGATTCCAAATAACATAATCATTACAAGTCCAAAAATATAAAAGTCTAAAAGAATAGCATTTTGTTTTCTTAGAAAAATTGATTTTGCTTTTTCTTAAAGAAGACTAGGATAAAAGTACCAAAGTCTTCACTAATTCCTTTTATAATCAAGATCCACATACTTTATCTCAATTCATAGAAAATATATTTGGATATGCAGATAGTACTATCCCACAAAGAACAATGTACACCTGCAGGACATATGATATTAAATGATATAACAATAGGATACAAATATTTTAGAATATTAACTCTAAAGTATAAAATGAGGAAATCAAATAGCAGAGTACAGTGTATGGATTGTTGCAAAAGGTTCTAATGTACTGATTTCCTGTTTTAGTTCCTATATCTTTATAACATTACTGAGGTGGGAAACAGCTTAATTTCTTCAAGAATTTGAGATAGCTAATTGAGATGAATTTACTTACAAAATTATAAAAAGTATGGGGCAAAGAGATAAAAAAGAATAACAGAAAATACACTTGGGGATGGACTTGGAGTCAATTAAATTGCATAACAGAACAATTTATACAGATGTCAAAGATAAGTAAATGTATTTGCTTCTAGGTGGTCATTTAAACAGAGTTAAGAGAGAAGATTTACATGATCAAAACATGAGATGATATCTGGAAGTTTTTCAGTGAAATGTCACTGCTTGCACTGAAGTATGATAAAAACCTGGAACTTGGTACCATTTGATAAGGTCACTGTGTGCAGTATCCATGCATTAGATGTTTTGCATTTCATACTACTGTATTGGATGTCCAATCTTCAAAACAATAAAAGTGCATGATACCCATGCATACTTCAATAGAAGCAATTTGATAGAGGCCAAAATAAATGTGTTCAATTTCTACACCCTTTAATTGCTGGTTTGATTCAGAGAATGACTTTAGAGTAGCTGGAGCAGTTACTTCAAAAACCAAACACCAATCTACTGAGTGCTATGGTGCCTTTGGATACAGTGAGGAAAAGGATAGTTTAGAACCTAGATTCCCTACCCCAATTTTTAACAGAACACTGTAATTTTGTGTATTAATGTTACAAAATGTGGTTTCATATACTATTTTGCATTTCACTTGATTACAGCAGGGTTTATTAATTTTTTAAAGATGATAATTATTTTTTACATCCATGTATCTCATTTCTTTATATAAACATCCATAATGCTCAGTTAACTATAAGATACAATGTATATGTATATATACATATATATGTGTGTGTGTGTGTGTGTGTGTGTGTGTGTGTGTGTGTTATATATATGTGTGTGTGTGTGTATGTATCAACCTCCCATGTAGCTGGGATTATGAGTTCATGCTACTAAAACATCCCTCAGGCCTTTAAGATTTTTTAAATTTCATTTATTGAATCTCTTTCTTTCTTTCTTTCATTCTTTCTCTCTCTCTCTCTCTCTCTCTCTCTCTCTCTCTCTCTCTCTCTCTCTCTTTTTCATGTATGTGTGTGTATGTATACATGTTTAAGTTGGGCATGCCTATGCCATAGTGCTCCTGTAAAGAACAACTGACAAGTGTGTTAACTTGCTTCTCTCTTTCTATTCTGGATTCTTTTTTTATTTTTATTTTATTTAAATTTTTTTCATTTTACATACCAACCACAATTCCCCCTCCCTCCCCTCCTCCCGCTCCACTCCACCTCCCTTCCACTCCATCTCACCCTACCCCCTGTCCATTCCTCAGAAATTGTAAGACCTCCCTTAAGGAGTCAACAACATCTGGCACATCAAGTTGAGGCTGGACCAAGCCCCTCCCCACTGCATCAAGGCTGAACAATGCATCCCACCATAGGGAATGGACTCCAAAAAGCTAGCTCGTGCACAAGGGTTAATCCTGGTCCCACTGCCAGGGGCCCCACAAACTTCCCAAGCAGCACAAATGTCACCCACATTCAGAGGGCCTAGTTTGGGTCCCATGCAATTTCCCCAGTTGTCAGTCCAAAGCTGATGAGCTCCCACTAGCTCAGGTCAGCTGTCTCTGTGGGTTTCCCCATCATGATCTTGACCCCCCTTGCTCATATAATCCCTCTTCCATCTAGTCAACTGGACTCCAGGAGCTACGCCAGTGCTTGGCTGTGGATCTCTGCATCTGCTTCCTTCAGTTATTGGATTCATGTTCTATGATGACAATTAGGGTAGTCATCAATCTGATTACAGTGGAAAGCAGTTCAGGCCTATGCTGGATTCTTAAGACGAAACTCTGGTCATGAGGCTTGCATGAGAAGTGGTATTACCCACAGAGGTATCTTGGCAGCCCACTATAGATTTATTAAATAGCTTCATAATAATCTAAATCACGGCTTTTAATTAAAATTTATTCACGCCTAATCACTTTTCATCTAGTAAAATTTTACTTGTAGGTATATAAAACAGATATACAAGTCAAACATTTACTTTATAAAAGTGTTGTTAAAACTACTTAAACAACCAAGGATGAGCATTCAGCCCTGAAATCATTATACATACAAACAACAAAAACAGACTCTGCAAATTGTATTTATATGTATTTGTTCATAAACATACATACATACACACATGTATATAAGAATGTAGCAATAATAATCATAGCAAAAGAGACTATGAAAATGAGAGTGGAGGCAAAAACCAGGAAGATTCCCAAAGAGAATAATTAAGAACAATTGGAGGGAATAATGGAGGGTAAAAGTGATATAATTAAATTTTGATTAAAAATATATCTTTTAAAAACACCTAGCTGATATACATAGAATTTTTCCATTTGTTAAAAGCAAATGCAAACTTGCATACTAAATAGATGGATATGTTTATTGTTTTTACATAAAGAACTGAAGCTTGCCTACATATATAGCACTTCAGGATGTGTAAAGCCTTGAATTTTTTTCACAGCTGATTGATATTTAAATCTTAAAATCCTAATGCTGAGACGACTGCTTTGCATAAATCATAAATACATAGTGCAAATGGCAAAAGGAATATTTAGAGCTACTGAAGAAATTATTGGAGATTATATCCTAATACAAAGTCAAAATTCATTTAATATTTTTTTCTGTGAATTTGTATAGCTTCTCAAATATCAACTTTTAAAAATAAACAATCTGGCTGGGTGGTGGTGGCACATGCCTTTAATCCCAGCACTCGGGAGGCAGAGCCAGGCGGATCTCTGTGAGTTTGAGGCCAGCCTGGTCTCCAAAGCGAGTTCCCGGAAAGGCGCAAAGCTACTCAGAGAAACCCTGTCTCGAAAAAACCAAAACAATAAAATAAAATAAACAATCTGACAAAATACAGCCAAAAACATACTGTTTTTTTTTAAATGCAATGTGCACATAAACACAGATACAAGTCATTATTGACCTCTAATTACATGCTGAGAAATGATGGTAGGGAATTGTGATGATATTTTATCTATGTACCCCAATAAAGCTTATCTGAGGATCAAAGAAAAAGCCAGTCACTGTAGTAAACATAGAAGTCATGCCGGGCGTTGGTGGCGCACGCCTTTAATCCCAGCACTAGGGAGGCAGAGCCAGGCGGATCTCTGTGAGTTCGAGGCCAGCCTGGGCTACCAAGTGAGCTCCAGGAAAGGCACAAAGCTACACAGAGAAACCCTGTCTCAAAAAACCAAAAGAAAAAAAAAAA
>CABHPR010045310.1:0-43754 GCA_902168415.1 Peromyscus melanophrys
CTGGGCTGCCAGGGGCCAGCGCCATCTTGTAATGGCGGCTCCCTGCAAATCACTTCGGAGTAAGTATATTACATTAATTAAATCTTTAACTCTTATTATGGAAAGTGCACAGCTCTGGTGAATGGAGATAGAATTTCCACCCTGGATTTCCAGGGACTGGGCCACAATCTTAAATGAGTCACTTGTTCTTCCACTAGGGTCTCATTATCTAAATATTTGGAACAGTTTGACAGCTTCATTATAAAATCAAGACACAGCAAAAATAAAATAAAACAATTTCTTCCTCTGTTTGCATGACTACTGCTAGATAATAATTTACTTTAAATTTCTAGAATTTAATGTCACAATCTTTTTCTCCTCACAGAAAGGTTTTCAAGTACTGCTTCTCAGTTTATTGACAGATAGATGCATTGGAAGATTGACTATATTCCTAAGTAAAGGCCTGCATGGATGTGTCCACTTCCACAATACAATCTCTAACACTAATGTATAGCTAAGATCCCAACAGGCAGAACTATTTACAGCATAAACTGTGTAAAGACACCCCTAATTTGAGAATCACTGGAAAAGAAGAGTAAGAAAGACCTGATGTATAGATACACATAGCATGTACTGTCTTAAAAGACTGCTGTAACTTTATTACAAATAAGGTTTCTTGAGATAAATCATTATTTAGTTCAATGCAACTCTAGGAAGACTTTGGCTAATGTGTAAACTGCTGTATGTATTATCTGGTAGGTTTAATGTAGACACTATTAGCACCAGCTTGTTGATACAGGATGGATGAGATTGTCAGTGTGAGGATGTGAGGGAAGCAAGCTCTGCCGAGAGATAGCAACAGAAACAGGACAGTCAGAAAGAAACACGTGCCGTTCCTACTATGAGAACAGCTATTTCGGAATACAAAACAGTGGTAGTTGAGGAACTACCAAAAATGACACCACAGGAGCTGAACTTTCCCCGGAGAGAAAGTTAGACAGAGACAACGTAGTGGAGGGTACAGACCCTGTTGTCAAGAGGATTCATTCAACTCTACTTCCACTTTGGTTTTACAGTGTACCTGTAAATCTTTCTCCAATAACTTCAGTATATGATAAGAATTTTAGGTACAGCCTATAAACTGTATTTGTTACATGGATTATTCATATTTTATATGAATCAAATATTGTCCAAAATTTTATGTAAAATTAGAGCAAGATACTAGTAAGTCTGTCATAAGTCAAATATTGCAAAGAATGCTAAGAAAAGATAATATCAGCCGGGCGGTGGTGGCGCACGCCTTTAATCCCAGCACTCGGGAGGCAGAGCCAGGTGGATCTCTATGAGTTCGAGGCCAGCCTGGGCTACCAAGTGAGTTCCAGGAAAGGCGCAAAGCTACACAGAGAAACCCTGTCTCGAAAAACCAAAAAAAAAAAAAAAAAAAGATAATATCTTAGGTTACACAACTATTATAAATTAATGGCTTAAGAGTCACGTCACCAGGGATGTGAATTCTTCAGGATTTCTTAGACTCTAGAGAATATTCAAACCAACTTTACCAACAAAAAAACACCTTTTATAACCTTGTAATTTGAAGTTACATTCAAAATTCTATTACTTAAATATTTGGATCCCACTGGTAGTGGGGTCATTGTGCACAAAATAATCTATACCCTTTCAACAATAGTTATAAGCCATTTCAAATATTGTCTTTTTAAATGTATTGTTTGATACTTGGTTCCTTACTTACTAATGGGGTTCTAATATCAAAGAATTTAGTATCAAAACTTATTTCATTATTGAAACTGCAAGAATCACTCACTTACAGAAACAAAATATAATGTCATGGAGGTAAAAAACTATAATTTGTAACATATGCATAGAAGTTGGAAAACAAGTTGGAAATCCATTTAAGATAAACATTTGTTAAAAATGCAAAATATGAACATCAAAGACTACTTTTCAACATGAATGAGAAAATTTCCAAGTCCTGTTATTGCATTAATTGTAGTTTTTATTATTAGAGAGAAATTACCAGGGGCATTTTTATGATGAATTTCAGTGTATATACAAATAAGTTAATCTAGTATGCATTTTCATTGCCTTGCAGATCATTCATAGAGAGTTACCTGAATGTAAACTTTTAATAGTGTAATTTGGTAAAGTCTGTCATTTAGAGGGATGGTATAACTACATTTTCAAGAACTTTTGGAGGTGGAATGAGACACCAAGTGTGGGGAATGCTTATTTATTTAACAAGAACAGAAATAAGTCATCTTATGCCCACCACAGGCACACATTATTTTATGTGCAAATTTTACATCTGGCCAAGGTCAAACTGTCTATTCCTACAGCACCTTTGTAAATTTTTTGGAAAGCATATTATAAATTTAACATTATTTTGTGAGCAGGGAATTTGTCATTTCTCCAAGGAAAAATAAAATATTTTCAGAGCATCAATTATATACTGTGAAACACTAGGACCTCACCAACCTCAGTATCATTTTTGAAGGAGTAGATACCTTGTAGTTTGCATAGCAAGTTATCCATTGTTAAAAATTAGATTATCATACTTACTATCCATGCCATATAATAAGAAAGAATCATAGACACTGAAAATTTTTAAATAAAAAATACATAATTTTTTTAAAAATTAAAATAAGGAAAGTGAGATGGTGGGAACTGGCATACAGAAGAGCAAGATTTGGACCATTGAGCCTATGAGATAGATTAAGACACAAAAGTGACTGAATATGCACTAAATTATGACTCCCATAATTAACATGTACTAGTAACTCAGAATATGACTATTTGGAAGTAAGGTTTGAAAAGTAATGAATAAGTTAAACTAGGTTTGATTGGTCCTATTAGAAGGAGGCTACTACACATGCCCAGAGGAGGAAGACCACATGGAAACACAGAGGCACCATGGCCTTCTGGGAGATAAGAAGAAAACCCTGAAGAGAAACCAAAGCTGCAAACACCTTGCCCTCAGACTTCTTGAGTTCAGAGCTATGAGACAGTTTATTTTTGTCTAAACTGTAGCTAGTCTGTTTTGTTATGTTAACCTAACCCAACTAATAACTGAACAATAGAGAAAACATGAAGTATTGATGTAATACATGTGTTTAATAACGATAAGACTTTACTGAAGATCTTATTAGATTTATCTGGGTAAATAATTAGATGGAACTGAAAAGACAAAAAAAGAATTGAGGTTTGTAGTTATTCCACCAAGTTGCCTATTAACTCACTGATTGGTACATTCAAATGTGTTTTTCATTAGTGAAGTAATTCTTGCTCGATAATTGTTTTGTTATATGTGATTTTACTATGTTAAAGTTAAAACCTTCCTTTTTGAAAAAGAAGAAAAGGGGAAGTGCTGTGAGATGTTCTGTATGACAAATATGTTAATAAATAAAGCACTGATTGGCCGGGAGCCAAACAGGAAGTATAGGCGGGACTAACAGAGAGAAAGATTGAGGGAACAAGAAGGTGGAAGAAGAGACTGCCTGGAGCCGCCGCCAGGACAAGGAAGATGTAAAGCCATGTGGCAAAGTATAAATTAATAGAAATGGGCTAAATATAAGAGTAAGAGCTAGACAATGATAGGCCTGAGCTAATGGCCAAGCAGTTTAAATAATGTAAGAGTCTGTGTGTTTATTTTAATAATGGGCTCCAGGACTGGCGGGACTTGGGAGCTGGAGAGAAATTCTCTAGCAACATTGCAGTCCACCAATACTTATAAAAATAATAACAACACATTGAGCTTAGTGGCCAATCATATCACATTTTTAAGCACCTTCACAATTGGTTATTGAACATCTGTATTCATGCACATATATCTTTCTTTGAGGACAAATGGCATAATAAATGTGAATAACCAAAAAGAAAAAGAAAATTGGTCAACAAAGAAAAAAGAGCAGCTCAGGAAGGAAAAATAGCACAGGAAGGAAAATGTAAAAAGAGTTCTAAAAGAAATGGTTGACTGTGGGAATGGGGACATGCTGCTCTTGGTTTGATCAGCTCTTGATTTTGAAACAGAAGATGTTAATTAAGAACAATGTATTAGCATCAATGAAAAATAGCTGTATAGAAAGAAATAAAATATCCAAGAGAGAGTAATTTCAACAAAAATTTTATATTGAATGAAATCTATGGCCCAGGAAGATGGCTCAGTTGTTAAAGTACTTGCTGAGCCAGCATGGGAACAAGATTCACATCCATCCCCCACCTAAGAACCATGTGTAATAACATGCCAGCAGCCCCAGTGCCATGAGGCAGACAGGGGAATCCTGGGAGGTTTCTGTCCAACCAGTACAGCTGAAATGAGCACCAGATGCAGTGAGAGACCCTGCTGTACATAAATAAATAAGATTGGAAACGATTGAAGAAGACACCCTGATGTCAATCACTAGCCTCTACACACTGGTAAGAGTGTAACTGCACACACACACACACACACACACACACACACACACACACACACACACGAACTCTAAGATACTCAATTACAAAGAATAAAACATTGAAATCCAACATATTAAAAGCAAATAAAATATGACCATTCAGTATTGTAATTATGCAGAACATAAGCAATGTACAAATTACTTTCAGTAAGTTTTTACAAAGTAAATTTTTATTTTTTGAGACTGTGATATAATTACATCATTTCCCCATTTTCTTTCCTCTCTGAAAACCCTCCCTTTCAAATCATGGCCTCTTTTTCATTAATTGTTATTGCATGTATAATTCATATTCCTAAATATAGCCTGCACAGTCTGCATAATGATACCTGTACATATGTTTTCAGGGCCGACCATTTAGTATTGGATAACCCACTGGTGTGTTCTTACCTGGGGAAGACTACTTCTCCCGCTCTCTCAGCACTCCTTGGTTGCCTGTAGTTCTTTGTGTAGAAATGTACATTTCTCTTAATCTTTATGTTTTCAGTTACAGTGTAATAATTCAGGTTACTTTCAAAAGTTTATAACATTAATGAGGCAATAAAAGAGTATTTAAGACTTTGACAAAAATATATAAAGTTCAGGAAGCAATTGTAATTTTCTTGATATTCTTAATTAGGATTCCTTTGCATGGCTCCAGGTTATATGGTCATTCCTATAGTTATCCACCATCATAAAAAGCCCAAAACAGGATGCATGGTTCAGACCTCCATATCCTTGTGTCTGTAGCCATGAACTCAACAGATAAAGAATATACTATTAAAATACTGAAATTATTGCAGTAGCCATGCCCTAAAAAATACTTACACGGCCTTTGTATTATAGTAGCTATTAAAAATAATTCAGAGATTGTTCAAAATATATGAGAAGTTGTACTTAGACCAAAATACACATACCACGCTTTACATTTAAGGAACTTGACATCATCGTATTTTGCCATCCATGAGGATCTTCAAACTAATATCCCATAATACGGAGGAGGAATGTTGTTTATAAGACTTTCAGAAGTACTGACATTTTTGAGAACCACTGGTCAGAACATACCCTGTAAAATAGTGGCCCTTGAAGGCTTAGCATCAACAGCAACAATGTAATTTATTGGAAATGTTTTGGCCTGTACTTGGCCCAACTTGGAATTGTGCCTAGTAAAGTGTGTGTTGTTTGCCAAGTTCTCACAGTAGCTGCGAACCTACTGCGTACTATAGAGTGGGAATCCCTGACGGAAAATGTAGAAGTTTTCTTCGAGATATTTCAGCATAGCAAAAAGGCAGGCCTTCTAGGCAGTCATGATGTCACCAGAAGTAGTTTTAGCTGCGACTGATAAAAGAAGCAAATAAAGATCTGAGCAAACTATCCTCTAAGTAGCAACGCAAGTTTCTTCAAGTTAAATGACATTAAAGGTTTGTTGATTCACTTGAACAGAAATGTTTGATCTACATGAATGCTCATTACAAACAAATGGAATGTTGAAAGTTTTAAAAAGCAAAAAGAAGACATTTTCATTGACTTTTACATGAGCATACAGACAAAGAAAGATCTTAATAGATTTTGTAAAAGAATCATAAAATATATCCACCAAGGGAGGTATTTACAGTGTTAGTAGAGTTGATTTTAAGAACATCAGATCAAGAATTTCAAGGTTATTGTCCGCCATGATCATAAAACTTGCATGAGCTTCCAGACTGTGTTTGAATATCCTAGTAGATGATTTCCTATGCAGAGTGAGGATTTTCATCACAACCTTGACTCTTCAATTTGTATAATCACATACTCCATATATTTGGAAGGGACAAAGAAGCTGATGAAGTAACTTCTGGACTCCTGTGTTGCATTGAAAATGGCAAGAACAAGAAAAACCAAATCATGAATAATTGAAAAGTTAATAATTATCTTTTTATTAGGAAACTACTCAAAATTACACTAAAACTACTCTGAATTTCATCATAATGCCATAAAGTTATAACCAACAGGGTACGGTTTTTCCTTTGAAATAAGTTTTACTGTGTTTTGTTTTACTTTTTCATGGCTATAATGAACATAGAAACTTTCCTTAGATAATTCAGATAGAACACTGAACATTGTATTAGTTATTAAGACTAGCATAAAACCACAAGAATTCATTCAATTTTAAGTGATAACGCATGTTTTCCTGCTTTTAGGTTTAACCAGAATCCCACTTACTCCTGATGTTTCTTCTCCATAAATTCCCATCCACTGATGACCCATTCTGCTCCTTAGTTATAAATTCCTACATTTCCTTGTTACAGTCAGAGTTACAGACAATTTCTGTTCTCTGGGGTTAAAGCTCCAAGGAGTACAATAGTTCCCCAGAGCAAAGTATGCCTTACCATTTTGTTATTTTAAAATTTTCACATGCATAGGCATATTGCCCGAATTTCTATCTGTGCACCACTTGTGTGTTTTGCTCCCAGAGGCCAGAAGAGGGCATTTGATTCCTGGAACTGGAGTTACAGATGGCCAGTTACAGAGCTAATATGTATATGATGTGGGACCCAAACCCAGATCCTCTGACAGAGCAGCAAGTGCTCTTAATCACCGATTCATTGCTCCGGCCTGAATTACCATTCTTTTAACATCAGCTTAGTGCTAGGAGACTTCCCAGCTACAGTGTAAGCACTGGAATTCAAACGGAGAACAGGCAACTCCATAGTTCAGGAAGATCAATCTTAAAGTACAGAAAGTCTCAGTCAGAGTTCCTAAAATAGGCTCCAAATAAACAAGTTCCAAAAAACCTTTGAAAATTCAACTCCATTTGTTTGGTGGCAGGTTGGAGTCTCATGAGGATGGCTGTATAATGACTGATGAGGTGGTAGCTTTACAGTGAGGTTCAACATCTTTTCAAGAGAATAGTTGCAGTATCCCACCAAGAACAGGGAACAAGTGATTTTATCTGTTGCATTTCAGGAGAGAGAGAATTCTGAATGGATTGTTGTCTGCCCTCAGAGACTGATAAAGTTAGAATTGTGGATAGAGTTCCATGTTCTAGGTTTACATGATAAAAAGTTAAAGAAACTGAGGTTTACAAGTAATCCAGAATGTGTCTGGCTCAGTGAGAACCTCACATTAATCAAGCCCATGAAAAACTAACCTACAAAACAGATTGCTAATGTATTAATTCAAATGAGACAGGACTTCCAAAGGTCAGGAGTCTTCATATCAGCTGGTCAGTACATTCTCACTGCAGCAATAAAGTCTTTATGGGAAGCAGGTGTCATCAGAATATTGCTTGGTGAGCAAGGGCAATTAGAAAGATTATCATAATGGTTATGATGGTCTGAGGCAGCCAGCAAAGGCCTGTGTCCTTCTCCTTGGACAATTCCGAAATTACTCTGATGTATTTCTGTTCTTTCATGATCTCTTTTATGGTCTTCACACTCAACTTCTACCTTCATTTAACCTAGTCTTGTTTCTCATTCAAAATGCTAAAATGACACGGATTATATCTTTTGGTACATTAATTGTATTTCAAAATGTCTTCAGAATGTTATACCAGAAGTTCCTTGCCTAAATTTCAGCGATGCCTTTTTCATTCTGATCCCATCCAGGGGAATAATAGGATTCATGTCTCAGTTTGGCATGCTGGTTATTGTTTATGCAGATAGCTAATTTCATATGTCAGTCATCTTCAATTATCATAAGATTATGAGATGTGATTTTTTTTCTTAATCAGTGTGTTCCATGTTTCGAACAAGACAAAATATTTTTGAAATGTGCATAAATGTAAATGGGAAACTTGAGCAGAATTGTTCAAGCATTTACCTTACCAATAAGCATGGAATGTATACTGGTCAGATGTAGTTTAAATAAAATATATATATATACAAAAATCATGGTTTAAAATGACTCAATAAAATGCTATGATAATATGCATATACAGAATTTTTAAGCAAAGAATTACAAAAAAATTACATTTATTGTCATGTTTAAAATCTTTACTTACATTAATCCATAATTTGGCAGCCTCTGATAAATGAAATGCTACTTTTGCTTCCTGTAAAAATTGGTTTTTATATGGGAATACCTCTGTCTCCTTTTCCTTTGGCTCCCAACAATTTTTCTAATATTTGCAGATTAGATTTTTATAATTAATCATCTTTTAAAAAATCATAATTTAATCAAAATGTGTTCTCTGTCATCTCAATATAGATTTATTGTACCCACAGCTTGATAGATGGGTAGATAATATAATTTCATTTTTCTAATTTATTTTTGCTATTATTTATTAATTTTATTCATTTATTATTTCTATTATAATTAATATTTATTGTTGCCTAGGTGGAAATGTGAATTACAATAAATTTTCAGACATTTACTAGGTAGCGTCTATTAAAGTTTAAAATAGTCATTGCTTTGATGTAGAAACTACAATCTTAGAAATATACCCTTTGAGATAAAAGCATCAGTATATTAAATGTGTCTACAAATTAGTTGACAAGGGATATGATTTATTAAAAACAAATCCTGAAAGTTACTTAGTACATCAAAAATATATAATAACTTATAACTCTTTTAAAGTCATAATCTATATTTTTAATCATTATATAATAAAGTACATTGTACACTGTTTTCATTTTGTTACAAGGTGAGTGGTTTTGTCAATAAATACGTACAATATATGCAACATATACACATGCATGCATACATTCCATGACGCGAATGAAATGTCAAGAGGCTCTGCATCAAATGATGATGTAACTGTTCTAAAAGCGAGATTAAGATAAAACCTGACTTATATAGTTCTATATTGATGAATAAACAATTGCTTTTTCCAATGTTAAAATCAATAGGGCATTAATATATTCAGTTATTGTATCCTTTGGGCTTTCCTTTGCCATAAATTCCTTCTTCCTATTTGGAACCTTGCTTTATGGTTCAAACCATTGCTAAACCTTCTTATTGGTTGCATTGCACCCATTCCCAAAATACAGACAGTTCTGTGCATTTACGTGTTACATCGCCTTGAGAGTAAAGATTATTTCTCTCATTATTTGGCGCTGTTGTTACGTAATCTTCCCCTATGAAGTATATTTGCTGTAGAAGGTGTAGTGACAAACGAGGGAGGTGCTTATTAAGGTCAAATTATTGACATCACTCTTGACATGTAATCTGAACAGGATGTCTGATCCAGTGTCTAATATCAAACTTCTATAGAATAAAATTGTTGCACCCAAATTCACATGTTGGAAACTCTATCTTCCATATCTATATCATATATATATATATATGCACATATATATAGCTGCAGATAGTATCTTTGATGAGGTAATTAAGATTAAAGGACAATACTCAATTGTTGATTGAAAAGGAAAAGATGCCACATCTCTGTGTCTCTATCTCTCTCACACATATACAAATTCTCTGTCTGTCTCTGTCTGCCTGCCTGTCTGCCTCTCTCTCTCTCTCTCTCTCTCTCTCTCTCTCTCTCTCTCTCTCTCTCTCTCTCTCTCTCTCTGTGTGTGTGTGTGTGTGTGTGTGTGTGTCTGTCTGTCTGTCTGTCTGTCTGTCTGTCTGTCTGTCTGTCATACACACATAAACACACACTTACACAGAGGAAGACCATGTTAGGACTCAATGAGAACTTGCATTGTCTCCCAGTCTGTAGTGTTATTACAGAATCTCAACCAGACTACATGGCTTACCACGAATAATGTGGTGATACTAAACATCATTAGCTTTATAATAAAAAAGGAAGGACACAGAGGCTCAAATACAAGGAAAATCTTATTTAATTGTTGATGAAATAGGAGTGACCCACCACTCATGATTTCCAGACTGGCCTGTAGGATTTTTTCTTACCCTGTGCAATAATAGAAACAATACCTTCAAGAATCTCAATTGTTGCCACAAAGAAATAACTAAGTAGCTAACTAACTAAATAAGTATAATACTAAACAATTTTACAAACAAGCAATGTACTTCCTACTTTTCTCTGAGAGGATTACACCTTATCTCAGAAAGAAAAGTTGTGATTGAATGGTAGCATGTTGCAATAGAGGTGCACTAAACAGCTTCTTTAAGATGGAAACTGTTGGGACTGGATGGAGCATACACTGCTCCTCCAGGAGTCCTGGGCTCAGGTCCTAGCTCCCACACAATGGCTTCCAACCATCTATAACTCCAATCCTAGTGGATCTGCATGCACCAGGCACATGATACATGTATAGCCATGAAAGCACTCACATGTACACATGAAATAAAAATACATAAAAATTTTATTTTTAAAAAATGGAGACTGCTTTTGTTTTACTGATTACTTTTTTTTACACTTTATTTTTGTTATATGGGAAATGATGCAATCTGACTAAGAAATTTCTTAGGTCTTACATTTATGAAATTACCCAACTAAGCATTAGAACTAGTTACATAACCATATAGCTTTTGTATAAATCCATATCTTACATGTATAACTTCTCTACATATCACAAGCATGTGTTTAAGGTAGTGGTGCAAATCTTTTCTTTTTAGCATCTTGCACAAGAAGTGTTAGGAGCAGTTATACCTATCTGGGTATCAAGTCCAATTTTGGATCACTGGGCTCTTTTGATAACTCCAGCTTCAGACAGCATTTAGTAAGGAACTATAGAAATGATCCCTGAAAGTAGTCTTAGCATATGAATAAACAGCAAAAAAAAATCCCCAGGATTTCTTTGGTAAGTATATTTAAAATTTTATAGAAATCACTCTTAATTTGTCATTTGCTTACTACATATATGAAATATTTCATATTCATGAGTATAAATTATTTTCACATTCAATATTTATATGTATATAATTTGTAAATGTGTAAATATGCCAAGTACTACTTTTTAGCACAGCTTTAAGCACTATGTGCAAACATATATTCACTCATTTAGTTTGGTAATGTCATTTTCTCTCTCTTCGTGGGGAAAGTGACCAAGGTTACATAGTTTCTATGTTATGGACCACAAAAGTAAACTGAAGCAGAACTGCTCCTGGATCCTTTATCACTCAACAGCCATCCTTAAAGTTAACAGTTGACCATTTCCCTTGGGCCACCAGTGCTGAACATTTATGTGTGAGAGACTAGCAATTCAATATCCCAGCTCCCATTTCAAGTGACTTTACACACGTTGCTCATTGCCTCTTTTGAATCTTTTCTTCTTTTGCAATAGCAAAATAAACCTGGGAAAGGCTCTCATTTTCTTCTAGGAAATTACCCTTTCTTCACCAACTTTGTTCACAGTTCAACATAAGTTTTCTTCTCAAATAAAATCAGTTATATTTTCCCCTTATATTTAAAAATGCTCTCCTGGGCAATTTCCTTGCCCATCTACCTTGTCCTGATGATGTAAGGCAAGCTCACTCATCAGCACCTGCATCTGTTTTAACAGTGGGGTACGTTAGACAACGTCCTGGGAATTTCAGTTCTCACTGTGTCTCACTATGGCATCCTTCACATTAGGTGTAAGGATTTAAGTGTGTGTGTTTGAAAATATGTTCTTATTTAGGAGAGATGAATAATACCTAATGATTAGAAGTATTATTAATGATTAAATTTCACAGTTTATTAATACATTTTCAATTGGAAGATTGTAGTAGTACTGGAGTATAATATGGCCTTTTGATGTATGTATTCCAAGTAAAATTATTAAATAAAGCTGAGTAAGATATTATTTACTTTACTGGGTATTTTTAAATATATTATTATTGGTTATCTTCAAATCTTTACTTTCATTTTATTCTAATTAATTATATATATACATATTTACGTAATACATATTAGTATGTATATATTAATAAATTGCCACGTTCTGTTTAAGTTTACTGAGAACTGACTGTGGAAGCAGAGTAAGCCTTCCGTTTTTCAGGCCCAAGAGTGTTGATCCGAAGTGGTCTCTAAGAACTCTGGTCTGGAGGTGAGCAGTCCCTGTGTCCTTGTAGCAAGGAGAAAGGAGAACAGCAACATTACCTCACTCTTGAGAACAGGAGGATAAATTATTCTAATAAAAATACTGTGCCCTAGAGAACAGCTGGAAGGTAAATAAAACCCAGCACTATGTGTCACCTTCCTAAAACTTAAGACTCAGGTAGTATTCATCCCATAATATAAAAATGCCTGTGGCTGGTAAAGCTCACTGGACATCTCATTCGGGTGATGACGTCACATCTAGGAATGCCTCTAATGACTGGGTGGTGGCTGGTTTCTTCCACAGCACTTGCCCCTGGTGTTCTTGTTGGATGATGTAAGTGCCTACTTTGATGTTCTGCTAAGTTATCTGCTACTTGCTATTTTGTTCCTTTACTTTTACTTGCTTTATGCTTAATAAATCACTTATTCATAATTGAAAACAAGAGTATTGTAAATCATTCTCCATATACAAACATTTATTTTTTTAAGTACTGGAGACTGATCCTATGTAGACCTCATGGATAGTGGGCAAGTACTGCTGAGCTACCTTCTCAATTCTCCCTTATTGATTTTTACTTTGAGATAGTCTAAGTGGCCCAGTCTGTACTTGAACTGACTATGTATCTCAGGCAGTCTTTGAAATTGTGATCTTTCTGTATTAGCCTTTCCATTAGCCAAATATTAAAACTGTTTTATTCTATTCTAAAATATCAAGCACAATTGATTACAATACTAAAATCATCCATTAAATACAAACTTCACATGATATCAAATTTTAATGGCTATTAAGAACTTAGAGTTATTTAAATGGTCTCAGGTGTATATGGATATAGATGGCTATAATATCCATTCTCAAAGCCGGAGGCTTTTACCCTTAAATATTAGTTTAATCATGAAACACTGATTAAATAATTAAACATTTAGTAACTAATTAAAACCCATAGTTTCAGTTTTATCATAAATCATTCTTGCACACATGGTTTTATGTTGGCTAATGTCCATATATGAGCATGGTCTGTGAGTAAATTTTAGTGTGCACCAATATGCCTCATTTAATAGAACATACCAGCTAAGAGAGTACAATTTATTTTCTATTTTATTCTTTATATAAAAATAAAGTATAAATCTAGAAGTATAAGATTAAATATTTGTTTTTCCATAACTAATCCAGACTCTGAGGACTAAAGTTGGCACTTACTTATTTATATTTATAGATTAATTGATATCAATATTCCCAGAAAACCACAATTTTTATTGGAAGACCTGATACATGAGAATCAGCACCATGGATATGGCCTCAGACTGGCCCTCTGCTGAGGAGTCAATGGCTCTCACAGTTAGAGCAGTATATCTAAAGATGAAATTGTAGTTTTCCATTTAACAGAAGTCTCAGATAAGTCATTTTTCTTTGTACCTATTACCACGGGCATTTTCCTACACCCACCAGGAGTAAACATGAAACGGAAGTTCTGAAAGTGTACAATTTCTGCATGAGAGCAGACAACCAACACTGGGAAGCGGGCAAGCTTATTGTTTCCCTCCTAGCTGCTTTAGTCTCAAACGCAGAAACCTTTGTCATAGCAGGACGATATGGGCTTCTTGAGATGTTGTGACAGGAACTGTTCTCGGGCTGACCTAGCCACCGCCTGGCCTCTTTTTAGAGGACAACTGCGCTATTAAGTCACAGCTTGTCCTTCAGGTTGTTTTGAGGTATACAACATAGATAACTTCCTGCCTTTTGTAGCACAGGCATTTTGCATTCAATCAGATTATTTACTAGATGTCTCTTTTCCTATATCTCTTTAAATTTTATTCTCATCCTTTCTTGAATAAGTGCTTTCTCATCATTGTTCTAAAGATATATGAACCACCATTAACCACAGTCAGGCTACATTTCTCATGTAGCACAAATATATTCATCTTATATATCATGTCAGTAAGAATATGTAGACAATTGTACTGTCTGCCTTAAGTGGTTGGATAATATATTATGGTATAATTAGTATGTAGTTATATTTATAATCCTTATGATCCAAATCATCAAAGGAATACTAATGAATATTAGCAGGGGGTCTACAAAGAATATGAGAACTCCTTTAGCATTTCTTCTTTATCTATAAATTATTAAAACTTTACAGTTTGCTATTACTTATTTTTAATGTAAAAATTACTAAAAACCTAGTGGCTTCAAATGTATTTATTATCTCAGTGTCTCTATGTCAGAATCATAGCAGATTACAGATGAGTTCTTAGAATACTGCAGGCAATACCAAAGTGCCAGGCAGTCAGGAGGTATTCCACTGCTAAGTCACTTATGGGGAACTCAGGAGGATAGGGTCCTCATTGGAGACTGGTCATACACACTCCATCCTTGTAAGTGGACCTCCATCTAAGGCTGCTCCAAACATGGCTATTTCCTTCTCTTAGAGTGTTATACGAGAGGTGAGAGCAATACATGTGTGCTCGTGCACACACACACACACACACACACACACACACACAGAGAGAGAGAGAGAGAGAGAGAGAGAGAGAGAGAGAGAGAGAGAGAGAAGAAAATTACAGAAGTATTAGATATAGCCTTTTCAAAAGAAGTTTCCAGTGAAGAATAGCAGGAACAAAGCCGTACAAATATAATCATAAAAATATTATATTTTAAACATGGACATAACTTAAATATGCCCTGAGTTACAGTTCTTCATGATAAACTAGTTTACCTCCATCTTAAGGGGCATGGGTTGGTGCAGAGGGTATCATCAGATTTTTTTTGTATCCCAGGGACTTGAGAGAAAACAGAGGAAGGCATGGATGAAGCTTATTCTTTTTTTCACAAGAAGCCAGAACCAGACCGTGGGGGAAGGGAAAACAAAAAGAAGCACATATGTTTAGGAGAGGTTTGGACCAGAGGAAATCATTTCTGTTCAGATAGTACATATTAAGAACATTTTAATGATTCCTCAGCACTGTATCCAATACTTTGCCAATGAGACAGTGGTGAGGAACAGGCAGAAACTAGAGTGGACCAAGAGAGGATATAAAGCAATTTTTGTTTTCCATATAAACTTGGTGGCACAGCACTCAATAAAAATTGGAGACACAAATGCTATCATTGGAGAGGTCTTAGAAGGAAGCTAGAATCCAGAAACCTTCCATATTCCACAAAGAATTCAGCTCAGGATAGGCTGTGAGGGGATCCAACTCAGAAAGCTAGAATTGGCAGACTGTTGGGTAAAGACAGGTGAGTGGTGTCTTGGTGTCTGCAGAACACTCCTCACCGCAGAGAGTGGAGAAAAGCCACTGAAGATCCCTGACTCCAAGAGGGAGAGTCAGCAGCTGAAAAGGGGGGCAAAGGGCAGCAAAAGAGAGAGCAGGGGTTTCACAAGACTTGGGGGCCACTGTATTGAAGTTTAAGAGTGGAAGTTTGGAATTCTAGGCGCCAACATCATATAGCAATTAAAGCTACAATCAGCAAAGAAAGATAGAAAAGGAGAAGGTATAAAGTGTACCTTTCCTTCTGCTACTCTGATAATGAAGAAGTAGAATACATTTAACTTATTTGTAAACTCAATTAATGTGATTGATTTGTATTTAGGTTAATTCACCTTAATTAGCTGTATTTTCCAACACAGAAATTGACAGATGGCTTATACAAAGAACTGACAGATTAGTAAAATATGACAGATGGCTTATAGACACGGAAACATCAATTTCTTTGTACAGTTTAAAATTTACACAAAACATCTGTAGATAGTAATGAGTCTGACTACTTCCCCATTTTGTGACAGTGCCGTTTAAAATACATCATTGGGTGTGCATTTTGTTAATGAAATTGTCTGACTCAGTCATTATTGCAAACTTTTCATTTTCAAATGTTACACTCACACTTGTTAATCTGTTGCTTTATTTATTTCAGTCTCCAAGGTATAATTAGTCTGCATCAATCTGCTTGACATACAAATGGCCCATTTTTGGAGCTATCAGAATCTAACTGACGTTTTCGGTTTCCCATGGGTGCACCTCTTGCTTTTTGCAATTGATAGATACAATTATGTGTTCTTACTGTGCACTTTGTGGTGCTTTGAAGAATATACACATTGTGGAACAGTTAAATTTAGCTAATTAACAGATTTATTTATTCACATAGTTAATTTTTCTAGTGAAAACAGAAAGCATACAGTATGTGCATTTTTAATAGAATACCCTATATCCCACAACTCCAGCAGACTTCCATTGCTCAGGTGCAGGCCACACCAGTCAGCAGATGAGATACAGGCCACATCAGTCAGAAGAAGAGGTACAGGCCACATCAGTCAGAAGAAGAAGTGAATGAGACACCTGCCAGCTGAACTTCCATACTCCCTAGACTCGGTTAACAAAGACCCATTCCACTGCCCCCATCCAAGTAGCACCCCACCACCATCCCCTCCTGCTGCTTTGCCCCTGGCCCCAATCAGGCCACACCAGTCAGAATAACAGATGCAGGCCAAGTAAGCCAGAAAAGTAGGTGAACTCAAGCGGAGACTCCCTACTGGACTAGAGACCACACCTGCCTCCAGAACCACAGATAGGCAGCCTACCAGCAGACCTCCTTGACTCACTTTATGACCCCAATCCCCACTCCCTTCCTCACCACCATATCCCACCCCCCAACTCAGGTAGAGACCCCCTGCTGTACCTAAGGCCAAGCTAGCCACCAGCAGTCCAGTCCCCAACTTGGACAGAGAATCCCTACTGGAACAGAGGTCATGCTGGCCACCAGAAATCCAGGCCACAGAGACCAGAACACCAAAGACAAAACAGAAACCTAGGAACAAAACACCTATTTAACAATAACAAATTTAGAAATCAGCACCTAGACCTATAATCATCCCAAACCCAAATGCTTAAATGCCTGAGTAAGAACACAATCGATGACAATCAGGACAATATGGCACCACCAGAGCCAAACACTACAACAGCACGACCTGAATATTTCATCACAGCTGAAGCACAAGTAAATGACTGTAAAACCAACTTTATGAAGATTATAGCAGTCCTTAAAGATGAAATTAAAGTAATCCCTTAAAGAAATCAAGGAAAAGGAAAACAAAAAATTGGATGAAATCAATAAATCTCTTAAAGAATGCCAAGAAAGCCAAGAAAAAAAAAAGAAGGAAACTGTTCAAGAATTGAAAATGGAAATCGAAGCAACAAAGAAAACACAAATTGAGGGAATTCTGGAAATGGAAAGTTCAGATAGGTGAACAGGAACTACAGACACAAATATCACCACAGAATACAAGGGATGGAAGAGAGAATCTCAGGCATTGAAGATATGATAATCATCAGTCAAAGACAATGTTAAATCTAAAAAATTCCTGACACAAACCATCCAGAAAATCTGGGACACTATGAAAAGACCAAACCTAAGAATAATAGGAATAGAAGGAGAAGAATCTCAGTTCAAAATCCCAGAAAATATATTTAACAAAGTCATAGAAGAAAATTTTCCTAACCTAAAGAAGGATATGCCTATAAAGGTACAAGAAGCTTGCAGAACACCAAATAGACTGGACCAGAAAAGAAAGTTCCTGCACTTTTAATCAAAACACTAATCACACAGAGCAAAGAAAGAATATTAAAATCTGCAAGGGAAAAAGACCAAGTAATATATAATGGCAACCCTATTAGAATTACACCTGACTTCTCAATGGAGACTAAAAACCAGAAGAGCCTGGATGGAAGTCTTGCAGATTCTAAGGAAGCTCAGGAAGTCCTGCAGAGGAGGCGGAGACAGGATTGCAGGAACAAGAGGGGTCAGGGACACCATGAGAATGTAGCCCACAGAATCAACTGACTGAATCTCATGGAGACTCATAGAGATGAGGGAGTCTGTAGGGGTCGGCCCTAGGTCCCTGTTATGGCTGTGTAGCTTGGTGTTCTTGTGGGATTCCTAATGGGGGGAACAGCGGGTGTCTCTGACTCTTTTGCCTGCTTGTGGGACCCTTTTCCTCCTACTGGGTTGCCTTGATGTGATGGTATGTGCCTGGTCTTATTGTAATGTGTTATGCTTTGTTTGGTGACTGTCCCTGGAAGGCCTCCTCTTCTCTGAAAGGAGATAGAGGAGGTGGGCCTGGGGAAGAGGGAAGATAGGGGGAGACACTAAGGAAGAGGAGGGAGGGGAGGGAGGAGAAGGAGGGAAAGTTGTAGTTGGGATGTAATATATAAGGGAAGAATAAAAAATTAAAAAAGAATACCCGATATCATCTCCTTAGGATTTAATCTCTTAGTACTAACAGGGTCCAGGCTTCCTATACTTCTTCCCTGCTACTGCTTTCAGCCCTTTCCTCTAACACACCTTCATTCATTTGTGACTCCCTGAAAACATACAGAACCCCTCTCTACCAGGGACTCCCAAACTACTACACTTGGCTGGAACTCAAGGACCTCACAGCTGCCACAACTGGCTAACACCCAGAGTGGCCAACAGCAAACAACAGAACACCTACCCAAAAAGAAATTCATATCAGATATCTACACCAAATTCAAATTCAAATTACTTTGATATTTCATTTCACTCCAGTCAAAATGGGTAAATTTAAGAAAATAAGAGGACAGCAAACGCTAACCAGATTGTGGGGAAGGAGGAACAATTATTGCCTTTCCACAAGATTGCAAATTGGTGCAGCCACTCTGGAAATCAGTGTGAAGAATTCTAAGAAAGCTAAAAATAAATCTGCCACATGACTAGCTACACCACTCTTTAGTGTATGCACAAAGAATTCGATACCACACTACACAGATATTTGTTCACCAATGCTCATGGATACCCATTCACAATAGACAGGAAATAGAAACAGTCTAAATGTCCTTCAAAAGATGAATGGATAATGAAAATGTGGATCATTTTCTCAATGGAATACTATTCATCTCTAAAGAAAAATGAAATTTGCAGGTAAATGGAGGGAATTAGAAAAGATTGCATTGAGTGAGACAATCCTGACCCAGAAGAAAAGCATCATATGTTCTCTCCCATGTGTGGTTTCTAGTTCCAAATCTTCACATGTGACTATGTAACCTGGAGTACTTTAAGAATCCAGGAGGTTAAAAGGGGACCTTGGAGGCAGGGATAGGGAGTGGATATTGGGATACAGACAATATAAAGGAGTAATGAGAAAAAGTGGGTGCAAGTGTTCAATGGTAGAGAGGAAGGGAGGGCAATATCAAAGAAGAGAGATGGAGGAGAGTTGAGCAACATGAGGATGTTTGAAATAGCCAAAGACAATCTAATGTTTTATACCTACCTAAAATTATGCATAATACAAATAAGTAGATGTGTATTCACACACATATATATCAAATATATCACATACATATATATCTCATACATATGATATGTATAACCAAAGTCATGCTACTTTGGATATATGAGAAACTTCCTTTTGATTTGTTAGTCAGGGGAGTCTAAGAGACTACCAAAACAATATAAGTTATTTCTGCTGCCCTTGGTTGCCTCTCAAAAGATGACTGTAAGTCGCTATTACTAAAGATACCACACATCTTGGAGACAATGCTTAGAGGATTGTAGCTGGAACCAACCCACCCACCCCCACCCCCAAGGGATGGCTTTTGTAGAACTTCTTATTTATATATAAAACCAATAAATCCATATAGGACAAAAGTTTTCTGTACAGGAAATTTTCAGTCTTAAAACTAAATTTCCATAACAAGTGTAGGGCCAGTCAGAGCATCTTATTTCAGGGATTGTTTTTGTTTCTGTTGTATGGATTGGCATGGCATCATAATATTCACATGTTGTCCTGTATCTGTGAAGTCTGTAGTGATGGCCCCTTTCTGTGCAGCAGTCTCCTTTTGAGTGTGCTATTCTGTGTATTCCAGCCACGGTTATCTCTCTGACTTCCAGACTGTCTCTCTCAATTCAAATTGAACCCTCCTTTCTGTTTAGTTCCTCCCTAGTCTAGGCTCAGGATGCCTTCCTTAGGTGGGTATATGTTTCTTTCATAAATGTCTTACTTTTAAAGATCATTTTCCATTTTCCTTTGGTATCCATATACTCGGTTACATTTTGCAGTGCTTTCAGACTTAGAACTAAATGCAGCCCTCCACTTCACCTTAGCTGAATGTAGAAGTAACATCAATGAAGTATGACCTCAGTATATATTGGAGCAGAATCCTAAAATCTTTACAAACAGAACATGAGAGCATTGATTGTTTTACTGAAACTTCAAAATAGGTGGCTACTATGTTTTTATAAATTATTCTACTCAAGAAACAAGTGTTACATTTTACAGAGACTGCTAGAGCACAAAGGTGAAAAGGAAACCAAATGATCAGTTCTGTAAGGATATTATCTCTATTCCACAAGAGTAAAGAAAAGGTAAATGAGATAATAGGTGAATCACACATAGAAATACTTTGACAAGTATGGCCTGGATCATCAAGAGTTTTGTGAACTCTTCTAGAGGATGTTAATTTCATCTTAATGACAATGTGAGACATTAGTTTTTTGAAAACACCTTGAAACAAAAAATATTAAATACATACATACAGAGTTCATAACATATGTAAACTAAATGCAGGACGCAGCAATAGTCCAGGTGAGAGGAAAGCGCATAGTATGATCACAACTGAGTATAGAAAAGCTGTCATTGGAAAGCAGATAAAGGGATGAATTCAATTCAGAGAACTAGAGACAATGAGACAAAGAGAAGGCAAAAAAGAGGATCAAACAATGCTCTCAGGACTCTAGAATATGAAAGTGTTATCAAGTTTGGGGAGAAGCAAGTATAGTTTTGCACATGATTTTAAGATAGCCAAAGGATACCCAAATGCTGTATCCAGTAGAGACTTTGATATGAAATTTCTATTGAGTTGAAGTATAAATCTTCTATGGCTCATAATAATAAAATCTGCAGGCAGGGATGACTTTACTTATGATAATAATATAACCAACCCTTTAGGATGTCGGATTACTAAACACAAGAAACTGAGATAGCCAAGCAGTCCAAGAAATGGTAACTCTTTGCTATTGACTGACCCAGAAAGGAGAATATATATTTAAGTGGGTTGTAATCTTGAACTGAGTGATGGAACTTGAGACCATATTAAACCAATTTGAATGTGAATTTCTTGAAGAGACACAAACCTGGCAACAGTGGCTAGCTGCCTGTCGAAAGTAAAATAAATAAATAAATAAATAAATAAATAAATAAATAAATAAATAAATAAATACAAATAAATAAATATACATGACTGTGAAATTAGGAAAAGGTGAGCAAGTAACTCCTTGAGGTACACTATTGGTATTTTTTGAAAACTATGCCTTTACTTTCTATTTCAAAAACATATTAGAATAGAAAATTACAGAAAATGGAAAACTTTTGAAATGCTTGTTTTTGCTAGATTTCAGTGCCTCAAGATAATGGATTACAGGAGCAAGAATTGGTTCTTGACATGAATAGTGGACACTAGTCTTATATTACATAAAACCTAAAGAAGTTTGTTGTCAATAATGTTAGCTTGTATCAATGACCGATCTTCCTCCCTTCCTCCCTTCCTCCCTTCCTCCCTCCCTCCCTCTGTTCTTTTCTTCCTCCCTCCCTCTCTCCCTTCCTTCCATCCTTCCTTTTCTTCCTTCTTCCTTTTCTCTTATGGGATTGTAGACAGAAATTAGCTATGCTCTGACATCCACAAGCTCATTGTAAACCTATGACTACACTGTAGTTCTGAACTAATGATGAATTTGAAGGACATAAACGTGAAAAGGAACAGACTCATTTAACTTCTAACAGAGTAGAGCTGTGTGAGGCCTAACAATGGCCATAGTATCATTCTTCACACTTGCTGTTTAATTATTGCAATAAGAGTAGTATGTAATCTATTCTTTCAGAGCAATCGAATGCCCAGTGATGGCAGCCAGGCTTCTGATTGTCTGGCCTCCTGCATAACAAAGTCCTCCAAACACACTTATATTCCAGCTCAGGTGTTTTTAAGCTCTTACAGAAGCACCTTCTCCCTGAGGGGAAAAAAAGCCACATCTCTGTCAATGAGTTGATTTGGGTACCCTTCTTGCCAATGGCTGACACATCCTTTCTCTAACTCATAGGACAGCAATGAGTTAATTCTCTAATGGGACGTCTCCATTGGTGACTTCAGGAAACAGTCTGATTTTCAGTCTCTAAATGGAATGAACTCTGTTCTGCCCTCTCCTGACTTTTTATCATCGCTGTCTCTTCATGTTTTCTCTGCCAATCTCCTGAGAGGGCATAAAAAGGGGCACATAATCGTTACCATGGCCTGCCAGGACCTTCCTTGTGTCATTGTCTATATTCTCCTTTTGTTGTCTAGTATAGTAACCTCAGGGCTGGAAAGTAGTTAAGAGAACTTCATCCTCTTCCAGAGAACCCAAGTTTTAATTCCAGCACCTATGGCAATGGCTGACAATGTCTGTAACTCCAGCTTCAGGGAATTTGATGCCTTATTCTGGCTGCTACATGTGTGTGTTAGCTGCACATACATGGCAGACACTCATACAGACATACACAGAATTAAAAATAAATCTTTAAAAAACTTTTGTTCTTTCAGAACTATAGCTTCTGCCAATGAAATTTGGTCTTGCAGAACTTCTTTCTGCTCTGGGCACTAAAATTTATATTTAAAACAGAAGAAAGATATCTGTTACATCTTTGTTCCATCCCTCTGTCTGTTTCAGTAGGAAGACAGTCTCAATATCATTGGTCAGAGTGCTAAAGAGCAACAGGAATTAAAGGAATTTTTATTGATTTCCAAGGTACTATTCCCACTATTATGCTAGAGTGGAAACTGACACATGATCTTAAATCTTGTTTCTTATATTTTGATATCATGTTTGATGTATTTGGTTATCTAATAATGCAAGCTCTTTGTCTATTATTTGCATTATATATGTTTGATGTTTTATGGAGATAGAATATTATTATCAGAAGTTAATAGTATTAATACATAACAATTATTTCTAATTACCTTAAAAATGAATGCTACCCATATATTACTGACAAAATTATTTACTTATTCTGATGCTAGTTTAGTAAAACAATAAGAATCTTCAGATTTTTACTTCTGAAGAACTAAAATTTAATTTAAATTTAATTTAAATTAACTAAATTAACTTAAATTTAGTTTAAAATGACAAAAGTACTCCACTATTGTATCAAAACTGCTTTAATTAGTCATTGTATATTGTCACCATCTTCATAAACTCAATATTCTCTATGTTCTGTATTATTTTATGTTTTTTGTGTACATCTGTATGTGTGCATTTCTCTTGGCTTATATCATGATTTTATCATAATCTGCCCTGGAAATATGCTGTGGGATGTCGTTCTGTATGCTGTGAATATGTGTTGCTCTGATTGGATGATAAACAAAATGCTGATTGACCAGTAGCCAAGCAGGAAGTATAGGTGGAGCAAGCAGATGAGGAGAATTCTGGGAAGAGGAAGGCTGAGTCAGGAGTCACCAGCCAGACACAGAGGAAGCAAGATGTCAAGGCAGAACTGAGAAAAGGTACTAAGCCACGTGGCTAAACATAGATAAGAATTATGGGTTAATTTAAGTGTAAGAGCTAGTCAGTATTAAGCTCAAGCTAATGGCCAAGCAGTTATAATTAATATAAGCTTCTGAGTGATTATTTTATAGACAGGCCACGGGACTGTAGGGGCCTGGTGGGACCGGAGAAACACTCTGACTACAGAAACCCACTAAAGAAAAACTTCATCCAGCACAGAAATATATCTCCAAATCTCTTTCTGTTCATTTTGAGAGGGTCAAAGAAGCCCTTGCATATTGACCATCTTCCCCTTTCTCCATTAGATTCTTCACTTCTTGTTCTATTCCCCACTCTGCTAGCTATCTAAAACACATATCTGTGCATTTATTTTACAGAGATTGTAAGTACTCTCTCCACCTGTCAAGGATGTAACTTTAAAAGCTCTATCACTAACTAGAAAGCTCTCAAAAGCTCAGCAGAGGGAAATAGAGTTAATGGATATTCAGTTTGCTATTCCGGCAATATAGCAGCAAGGATGTGCAATTTGTTCATTCTTTAGATGATTTAAAAATCTGTCCCTGAAATAAGATAGATCATCAAAAAAATCTCAGGCTTCAGTCCCATTACTTTTGTTCTTCTCTTCTGTTATATGTGTGTGTCTGTGCTTGGATACTATGCTACCAACCTGTTACTAAGCCACCAACTCATCCTAAAACTCAGTTCTATCAAACATGTCACCATCTTTGTATATGAAGTTCAGAGTCAAGAATCTCTAGACAAGCTTCTTTTTATGTTATAAAATCTAAAATTAATACACACACACACACACATATATATAGAGAGAGAGAGAGACAGAGACAGAGACAGACAGAGATACATATATACAGATAGAGGGGAGAGTGAGGTTAAGGTCATATTTGAACTACCCACTAGAAGTCATATATTCTAATAAAAATAACATTTTACATGTTTTCATATCCTATTTCCCTTTACTTTTCCTTAATAGACTTATTTTCTGTGTAACTTATTTCTATATGGTGCTTTAAGTCTTCACCAAACATGAAAAAAGTATTTTTAATTTAAATAACCAAAATTATACTTTATCACTCTCCTTTTCTACATGATCATGGGAATGCTGCTGCTGCCAGACACCAGAATCCAAAGATAAGGTAGGGTGAGGGATGAGTGTGATTAGAACGTATTATGTACATAGGTGAAATGGTCAATGTGCAAGTAAGTTTTTTATCCAATGGTTTATTGTTATTATTGTTGTCTATTTTTACATCCTGATTACAGTTTCTCTATTGACGATGCCCTTTGCCTTACAGAAGCTTTTCAGTTTCATGAGGTCCCATTTATTATCAGTCTCAGTGCCTGCACTATTGGTGTTCAGGAAGTTATCTGCTGTGTTCAAGGCCATTCCTCACTTTCTCTTCTATAAGGTTCAGTGTATCTGGATTTATGTTGAAGTATTTGATCCAAATGGACTTGAGTTTTGTGCAGGGTGATAGATATGGATCTATTTGCATTCTTCTACATGCCGACATCCAGTTAGACCTGCACAATTTGTTGAAGATACTTTCTTTCTTCCATTGTATAATTTTGGTTTCTTTGTCAAAAATCAGGTGCCTATGAGTGGATGGATTTATCTAGGTCTGTGATTCAATTCCATTGATCCACCTGTCTGTTTTTATGTCAACACTGTGAGGTTTTTATAACTATACCTCTGTAGTATAACATGAAATCAGGGTTAGTGACACCTCCTGAAGTTCTTTTATTGTACATGATTGTTTTTTCTATACTGAGTTTTTTGTTTTTCCTTATGAAGCTGCATATCATTACTTCAATGTAAAGAATTGTGTTGGAATTTTGATGGAGATTTCATTGAATCTATAGATTTTCTTGGTCATTTTTACTATGTGAATCCATGAGCATGGGAGATCTTTCCATCTTCTGATATCTTCTCCAATTTCTTTCTTCAAAGACTTGAAGTTCTTATCATACAAGTCACAAATCAGGTTTTTTTTTTTACAGTAGGATAAAATGTTCTCTAACACGTTTCAGATCCTGTGATATAAAAACTCATGAAAAAACAAATAATCAATAAATTATGTGAGTTTTTGACATATATTGTTTTACCAAAATTGAACATTTTTCAATTTTTCCTTGAAATACTGTAGCAATCTCTTCATGATAAATTACAATTCAGCCTATCCAATGCTTGTCAACAAACTTTTCCAGAAGTATTCTTTTTGTTTTATTGTGAATGTTGGACATGTTGTAAATGTTCTAAATCATTTTGACTTTTTATTTGTGATCACTATGACTTTAGACAGAGCTATTCCAATAATTTTGCAGTTTTATAATTCAACTTTTTATAAAATTGAATTACATGATCCTTGTTAATTATTTACTTATTAAAACACCACTGAATTGTTTACAAGACCCTTTCCCACGGTTGTGTGACTTTTCTTGGGGGAACACAAACAAACATCTGTTGACTCCTGATAGAACACTGACAGCAGATCAAAGAAACAATTTTACTCAAATCTAGTTTAGAACACCAATGAGTTAACAGGAGTTACTTACGCAAGTATAAGAGGTTACCTAAGGAACATGGATAATTCAAAAGCAGCTACATCACTACAAAGCCCACCTCGGTGTTCATGATAACTCTGGAAAACTACTTCCTGAAATCCCTGAACAACTTTCAGGCAACTTGGCTGGTCAAAGGGTCTTCTCTTCAGCAACTATTACTGCTTAAACCTGAGAAGGGAATTGTGACTTTTGTTAAGTAGGAGGAGCTTCAAGAGCCTTGTAAGTTTCTTCTCCTCCTTATTTCATGAGCCTCTCTTCTTTCCCCAAGGGGAAATATTTGATTTGGGAGTAAATACACATACTTTAATTAGCAATGAGTTTCTGAAGGAAAAAGTCAATATTTTAAGATCTTTGGTGACCGTACAGGATAAATTATACAGTATATATTTTATGAACATGTTGAATGAATTTTACAATGAATAAAATCAATCACACTTTTAAACAATAACCAATTAAGATCTTGTAAAGTGAAGTAATTGACCTATTTTATTCACTGCTAGACTTTTCAACTTCAACCTTGATCATGTTGATATCCCCTCTAATGCTTTTCTCTACATGTTATCTAAATTTTTGGGTTGTTTCTCCCAAAGTATTGTCTTTAGCGATCACACACTTTTACAAGATTCAAAGTATTTTGCTACTCTATTATTTGAAGTTTGGTAATTAAATATGTGTGTATTAAATGTAAAGCCTATGTGCCTGATAGCTATACAAATAAAATTTTAGGTATTCTATACAGTATACGTAATTGGAAAGGGCAGACAAGTGTGGGATAAAGTTCTAACATAATATGATTGTCAATAATTATCCCTAGTTCTTGAGCATTCTCTTCCAAGGCATTATCAATTATACATGCTTTTAATTAATTTATCCTTTTAGAAGATAAACTTGAGCTTTCTTTATTTCTTTATGCTTTTTTTCTAAAGAATGTTTCCCAACTCAGAAATCATTGAGTTTTTCACTTCTCTACCATGCCATTTCTTAGAGGAATCATCGCCCATCAAGCATCACCCATAGCTTATTGGTGGGTTACTAGGAGGAAGGGAGATTAACCAGGAAAGATGAGAGATTTCATTTCACTGAAGGCTCCTTTACCAGTGGGAAATGAGAGGCATAGGAAAAATACAAATATTGTTTGGCTTTTCCTTTTCTTGCTGCTCTATAAGATGTTCTTTAGACTTTTTTCAAAGAAATTTCCACACATCAAGAAAATGCATCCAATTGAACCAGCTGGTATTTCCCCCTACTAATTGGTACCATTTTTTATTTTGATTTCCCTAGCCCTCAACACATTGGACTTCTTCTTTTGAAATAAAGTAGCCATGTTTCCATCTGTGCTTCAGGCTTCGATTTCTAAAAGAATCAGGTTCAAAACAGTCTATGCTATAAAGTAAACAACTGAGTGGTTAGTACTAAATTTTATAAACTTTTTGTTTTCATTTTATTATGAACCTAGATAAAATTGAAAATGAATTTTTAAAAGTTTTTGTCTCTTTGTAGAATATAATCTCTGTTGTTTAAATTTGACATCATGGAATGTGTTTTTCTTATAGAAAGAAAAAAATTGTCATCATACATCAGAATAAATACTGTAGGACAGATCCTGTTCCCACTGCCAGGGGTTCCATAAACAGACCAGGGTATTAAACTGTCGCCCATATGCAGAGGTCCCAGTTCAGCCCCATACAGGCTCCTCAGCTGTCAGTCTAGTGTTCCTGGACGCCCACAAGTTCAGGTCTTCTGTCTCTGTGTATTTTCCTGTCATGATCTTGACCCCTTTGCTCCCCTAACCCATCTTCCCTCTCTTCGACTGGAATCCCATAGCTCTGCCTGGTGCATGAGCTGGCTTTTTGAAGGCCATCCCATATGATGGGATATCTTGCTCAACCTTGTTTGGGGGAGGTGAGGAGGTGGCTGGTCCTGCCTCAACTGAATGTGCCAGGCCTTGGGAGGCCTTACCCTTTCTGATGGAGGTGGGTTGGGGGAAGTGGGGAGGGGGAGAGAAGTGGGAGGAGAGAGGGAGGAGGAGCTGTGATTGGTATGTAAAAATAATTTTAAAAATTAATTTAAAAAGGAAATATAGTTATCAACAACTAAAGAAAAAGAGACCATGAATTTAAGAGATATTAAGGGGTGGCCACATGAGAATGGTTGGAGGGAAGGAGAAAATAATGTAATTATACTGTAAAAAATTAAAAAATATTATAAAAAAAAGTAGGATGAAAAATCCTCAAAGAATTTCCTGGTGATCAAAAGCCTCATTAAAATAAAAATCATCTTAATATTTTAGTGTTTCTTGAGAAAAATTCTTAGAAATCAAGTTTCTGGATTTTCTTTTTGTGCATATCAATTAAGTTTAGGTTTCAGAAAAGTTGCATCAGGAAGTATACATAGTTGGAAATTAATATGAAGGATGCACTGACAATTGGTTGAGTTCTTGTCTTATATTTCTTATGTTATAAAGTTGTAGAAGTGTGAATACCTTGGCAAAATTAAAGTGAGAAAATTTTTGAATAAAAAATAAAACAAAGTAGATCTGGGAGTCAGCAGCTTGCCGGCTGTAGGTTGGCTGTCTGAGAAGGGATAGCTAATTTTATCACCATCTATAAATATTGTCAGCCTAGGACAATGATACGGGTAATAAAACATTATGGTTAGGACGCAAACTGTTCACCTACATAGGGAAGGGACAGATTTCTTTTCACCTACGTATTTTGCATTTGGTTACTATGTGTGACATGAGGTTGTTTCAAGTATTAAAACAGATATCATAGCTAAACATAAAATATAAGGAGAAATTATGACACTTACTATGGTTTGGAGTGTGTCATGACTTGGATCAACATTGATAGGTTCACTTTTAAATACGTGTAAATGAAATAAACCAGTTTGAGGTCACTTGTATCATAATGGTAAGTTAAACTCCACTCGGTTCTTTGAAGGCCCTCTATGCCCTGGTATTTGTGAGACTCTTGATTTATACTATTTTAAATCAATTAAGACTGAAAGGCAAACATAAAATCATTATAGTTCTCTAACGAAAAGCTATTTGTTCTCTGTTCCTATGAAAAGATAGTCTAAGCATAAAACAGACTATTGACCAGAATATAATATTGAACAGTATTTTTAATCAGAGTGAATTCCCAGGAAAACCTTAAAAGAAGAAAGAGAAAAATTCATGAGTGGTGGTCTCTCATTCCCTTCCAGGTCCAAGTCTACAACCTACATGGGTGGCATCATCAACACCTATTGTCCTTCAGCTTCTGGATATGTGTGGCCAACAGAGAGCTCAAGGAAGTTTAGAGAAGGGGAATAAAGTATGTCAACAATTTAATAGTAATGGCTTCTTCATTTGAGACTAGATAATGAAATTCTGTCTCATATTTAATAAAGACACTCATTATTCATGCTTCCTCACTCAGTGTGAGCATCGTCCACCTCGAGTGAAAGATGAACTATCTAGATGGAGAAGCTCTGCATCATTGTCTAGAACCAAGGACTGCAAAATGTTTCTAAGCCAAATAGCCCACCTTAATACACCTACTACATTTTCTCTAAGTTAGTCATACCTGATAATTCTTCCAAAGGCTGTAGTGGGTAGCTGTTCCAGCTTTGACCTTGAAGCACCACCCCAGTGAGGCAGCTGGTAACTGCCATATCTTCCTAGGACCTGCTCTGGGGCATGGCCCTTAAGACCCGAGATCTGGATGTGCCAGCCCTCTTGGTTCCTTGTGATCCTGGATGTTGGACACCAGTCTACCATTGAGAGGTTAGATTCTGTCAGCCTAGTTACTCTTTCAAAAATAATTGTTTCAGCTACTGTTCCACTGCACACCAGAAACCACCAGTTCATTGCCTGTTCAGCTGCCTTTGAAGAAAGGGGCACTGTACTTTTTCAGGATTGCAAAGGCCACTTCAGCAATGGTGCCATATTGTCCTGGCCTCATAGGATGCCTGTTGCTAAAGCTACAACAACACTTGTCTTTTGTCTTTTGTTTTGTGTCCTGTCTGTCCATTTTGGATAGCATACTGTCATCAGGTGATACAAGGGCATCTTGTTGCCCAGTGGCTAACTTTTGCCACAGTGAAAGTTAACTCCATATGCAGTTTCTTCAATGCCCATATCTTCTTTGAAGTAGATTGCTGCTGCCAGGAGCCGACATGTCTCATAGTCATAAAAAAAGAAAAAATTCTAAGTTATTAAAACATTTTAAATGCTGTATTCTATAGATCTCTGAAAGGTTTGAAGATGACCTGTCTGTCTAAAATATATCTCTGCTTGACCTTGAAAACATACCTAATATGACTACCAGTTCAATTGTAATATCTAACTACTAACTTTCATTTCTTTATATACTAATAGTTGGTAATAATAACATTCAAGGATTAGCTAATTGCATTACATTGTTAAATAAATTGTATAAGTACAATATCCTGAACAAGATTAGAAATATACATACAGCATTTTCTAACAATATCAATCTCAATACATATAATTTTATACAATATATAAAAATCCAATCCAATGTAAAGTATTTACAACTAGTAATTGTCCTTTAAAAGTAGATTCAATAATCTACCTTTTTATCTATATCATATCTATATCCTCTCTTTTCTTTTCAGAGTAGATTCAATAATCTAAACTCTATTCTATCATTTCTATATATTTTTTTTCAAACAAGGCTATGACATCTGATCTCCAGGCAAACTTTACTTATTACCATACAAATAAAATACCACATTTCAGCACAAATAAAATATCACTACAGGGGATGATGTAATTATATTTTTATTTCAACAAATAAAAAATGAAAAGATAGCCAAGCAGGTAAAACTTAGTAGGGAAAATAATAAATATATTCAAAATAATTATTAAAACTTGATGTGTCAGTGGTAGAGCTAAGGAAACAGTATGTTTTATTGTGTGAAAGTGCAGGTCACTGTGTGCAAACCTGGTGCCACTGGATTGGAATCTACTCTGTCTACAGAGAGTAGAGATGCCCATTTTCACCAGTATGAAATACTTGACAGGTGACACTGAGAAAAATGTATTTCACTGGATGCCCTAGACATTCAACTGGCCTCATGGTATCCTCTTCATCTTTCTTCTTTCTCATTTATTCCCTAATAGATTCCTACACAAAACAAAGGGGTGCCAATTAAATCTCCTGGTGACTTAATTTCTTATATGAGAAATAATAATCATTAATTTAAGCTTAACTACTAGAGTTCTATGTCAAGATTCTTGTCATTCTGGTTAAAAAAATTGTTCTGACATATTTATGGATAAATTTTGTTGGTGTAATTTCCCAAAGACGAATACAATCCTGAAAAGAGACATCTTATATTGACATGTATTTCTATTCAATTCTTTTCCCCATGACAAGTAGGAATTACTAAAATTTTAGAGGGAAATCAAGAACATGACATTGTTGTAGGGCCCATTCTATATTCTTACAGTATACTAAATTTCTAGACCTAATTCTGATCAGTGTTTGGTAGGTGCTGCCATGAAGGACACACTCTCTTTTTCAAGTCAGTTTCAGGCTCAAGCTTCCTAGTAACTGCAAGTCTTCACCACAGACAGGGATTTGTAATTTAGGAAATTTCATGAAATCATTTAAGGAAAATTTCTCTAATTTTTAAAGGTAAATTACCTCCACTTTTTCCAACTCAAGCCTTAGCCTCATTTCTTTATGGGTTCCATACCTATTTGTAGGAAGCAAGATAGAGACAGTAGGCCACAGATTATAGGCGATTGCCTAGACAATCTAGACAATTGCCTGGGCAATTTACAGAAATCTATAGCAGCTTCTAAAGGAATGCTGACATAACTAAACCACAATGCACTGGATTTACACCTGCATATGTGCAAAGTGAAAACCTTGACCTCTAATGCCCCAAAAATGAGAATAGAAGAGCCAGTTCACATTAAGTAGTTTAAGGTATTTAATTCATAAAAGAGGTCTCTAGTTATGAGCTTTCTGGTAGGGAGTTTTCTAAAGAGTCCCCAAACAAAAGAAGCCATATAATATAGCTGAATTTTTAATACAGGATATTGTGAACTATCGCAACCTTCTTAGCTAAGTTAGACTTTTGAACTATTACAGTTTTTTCTTGTTGAAAAGTGTGAAAATTAGGAGATAATCTGCAATAAAGTTTACACTTTTGGAATTTCTTAAAGAAGAAATTTGCTGAATTTTCTTTTCAGGTATGATCTGATGCACTGTATAATATACAGTGATTAATTTCCATGACTTTTTAAATTTTTTATTTTAGGGTTTCCTATATGAATACACTATATTTGTATCTTTTCCATCCTCTCCCTCCATCTCCTCTTACCTCCCCCTCAGCTATGTCCTCTCAACTTCATTACTTTATCTTCTATATTTATCTTGGTATTTTGTTTTACACACACACACACACACACACACACACACACACACACACACACACATATTCATACTGAATCCAATAATTTACCACATTATCAATACTGACACACTCTGTAAACCCTGAGGTGTTCTAGCAGCATCTCCCACCTTCCTCCTTTTTAAAAAATAGTCTCCTTACAGACTAGTACAAGCCAGTCATGTTTTTTCCAAGGTCTCTTCTAAAATCCAGAGTTAAGCAATCAACACAGATCATCTCTAATAGAGTGTTCCTGGTCTAAGAGATTGTATATGGATGAGTCTGCCCGAAGATGAGGATTATAGACCATAAGTAGAAGGCAGCCTATTTATCTCACTATAGTTACAAACAATATACGTTGTGGTGAGTGTCCTGCAGTCATCTTCCACCTGAGAACAAAGCCAAAGTCAACATCATGAAAAAAATAGGTTCTTAACAGCAGAGAAATGGGATTTGAACTCAGATAACCAGGCCAGGATTCTATCCTGACTGAATTGTCTACACTCCATTCATCCAACACAAAATCTCTTTTTCTTGTATTCAAAAGCATCTTAACTGATACAACTTCTTAAAAATATTTTAATAAACATTTTCAGCTGATATTTAATGTTTTAAGTTCATATTTATTAGTTCACCAATCTTAACATATCAGATGACTTGTATATTACCAGATAAAGCAAAAATGACTAATTTTAATTCCTTAGTTGTTTGACTATTCAAGCTTGCAATGTCAGCTACTAAGAGTATAATTAGTACCAAGATCACAAAATCTCTGTCCTAATGTGGAATATTCCCCCATAGGTTGCATAAGGTGGATGTCAGGTATCCTATATTGATGGCAATGACTCTTTTTGAATCTACAAATTGACTTCTAGATCCTCTCCAAACTTCACATTAAAATCATCCAAGTAGTAACATTGGGTCTAGAAAGTTATTCTTGTAAAATTCCCCCTTAATCTCAGGCCTCCATCTCCCACTCATATGCTTTCTCCTCTTGTCCAGGTTTAAATCAAACACTCACCATACCTTTCATGACTCAGGTTCCATGATACTATACAATAATATGAGATTGTTTCCATTTCTTTATTTCCTTCTAGGATCTTTTTTTTTATTAAGACAAGCTTATCAACTCAACTTTTGTTGTTTCTTTTTTCCTTTTGTGTTTTAAATAGCATGTGAATAATTTATTAAAATTAAAATCTTTAGGACCATGCTTCACTAAATGAGGTTTAATTTACTTCCCCACAAATATTCATCTATGCCATATATACATACATACATACATGAAATGGCCATCCCCTTTTGTAACAGGACTGAACCTAATGGGGCTAGTTTGTTGTTGTTGTTGTTTGTTTGTTTGTTTGTTTTCTTCCAGGGGCCAGTTTGCTAAGACCTCTGGCCCATATTACCTGACCATCCTATGTTGACTCATGTCTGGCTTCAATCAGCCCCTCAGGAAGTATGTACAGTCTGATAGTCAATCAGGGTCCTACCCAGACACAAGCAGAAACTATTCTTGCTATTTTCAGTCAAACAGACCCCTGACACTGCACAGTTGCTGACCAGATTTCAGGAGCCAGTCATAAAATGATTGCTATACCAGTAAGAGTCTAGATTCAATCACTTCAAAGTACACTTAACCACAACTGGAATTTCCATAATCCTACTTAAAAAGAGACTATGAGCTTCTCTTGGGGTAACCATTTGCTACTTTGTCAAATGGTTTGATCTCAGCATGCTGGAAATTTTTTATTAATGCTCTTGTTGATTGCATACATGACTGGTGGTCTTTTATGGAACTTCTCACAGAGCCTAACAATACACACATGTCTAAATTTAAACATCTTTATTTCGGAATTTTTATTGTCCCTTCCTACAGAGAGGAGAGTGTATAATACCTTAGTACACACTGATGTACACACTGATAGTACACAGTGGTGTACGCACCATAGTACACAGTGATGCAGGATTGTCATTTCCTGTGCATAGCAACTCTCTACAAATAAAAACACTTTTTCCCAGGGGGAGGAAAGAAGCTTATAAGCCACAGGAAGTCCACAGCCTCACTGGAAGTCCACAATCCCACAGGAAGTCCACAACCTCACAGGTCTGAGAAAGCTGAAATTTACAAGACTCACAAGGTAACTCCCTGGAGTTACACAAGCGTCAAACAGCTGGTAGGGAGGCTAGAGAGGCCAGAACTGCCTGTAAGAGACTGGGAATTCCCTAGAGAAGAATTTAAGTATCTGAGCAGCCAGTGGGTCTGCCTGAAAGACATCAGAAAACTCCAAGGTTCCAGCTTCCATGAGCTGTCAGCCATACTGGGGTGGGCTTTCAGTGAAGCAGCTGCCTTTGAGTCAACCATGTTTCTGTAAGTAACCTCTCACCCATATTCTTGTAGGTAAGCCCAATAAACTCACGGTTCACCAACATGGACTTTGTTGATATTGTTTCTTTGGTCTGTCATCAGATCCATAACTGGGTTGAGTAGGCAGTTTTCATGTCCCTGATAATATGAAGAAAAAAATAAATGAAAGTTTTTTTTCAAAAAAGCAATCCCTTGAACGTTAAGAATTCTGAGTACTTTCTAATTGCAAGGAACTTTCTAGAAAGTAAATGCGTGGCAAAAGATACACATAAAAAAATTAAACGTGAATTCCACTTTGAAAGGATGGATTCAATCAAAACAATGAAATGGAAATTTAAGATAATGGAGAAATATTTTAAGTGAATTTAGCAGTAGCAAAGACTAGTGCCAAAAGCAGGAGACAAGATATAGAGAGAGGAAGCATTTGCACTTTGTAAATGGAAGAAACTTATTAGGTGATATTTTGTCTAATTTTATTTTATCATTTACAAAAAGGTGAAGTTACTCTGCATTTGTAAGTTGAGACAAAAAAAATAGATGATGAGTGTTTATTTTTAAAGATGGCTGCTTACAAATTGCTAAATAGATACATCATGAAACAGACATTTTTACTTATAAGTGTATGGTAATGCTCTCACCATTGTTTTAAGACTGACTTTTTGCTTCAAAAATCATATTAAAAGTAGGGAAACATAATTGAAACTTTCTAAGCTTGGGCTTTAGTTCTTACCTAGCTAGACACTCTTTGGGACTCAGTGCTGAATATATTCTACTTGGCTTTTTTAAAAAGGGGACCAGGAGACATTCTTAAACTGTAGGCAAAAGGACAAAAGAAATGCTAATTCCAGGTTTTATAGCTCAAGAAATCTATCCTTTAAAAATGATGAAAATGGGCAATTTTTTTCTGGTTTAAAAAATTCTATAAGATGTTTACAAGAAGATCGTCAATAAAAGCAAAGCTAGGGGGCTGAAGAGTTGGTTCAGTGGTTAAGAGTACTTGACTGTTCTTCCAGAGGTCCTGAGTTCAATTCCCCGCAACCATGTGGTGGCTCACAACCATCTATAATAGCATCTGACTAGCTCTTCTTGTGTGCATGAAGACAGATCACAGAAGTATATGAATAAATAAATCTTTTTAAAAAAGAAAGAAAGCTAAAGCCTAGTCCACAGACTAAAGGTTACAATCCTAGGTAGACATCTAGGCCTTTAAGAAGATTTAATAATGAAAATGTCATATATATGATCAAGTTTTTTCTCCTAATTGGCACAAACTATATGAGAGCTTTAAAAGAGGTTATCTAATCTCAAGTGGTCATGTCTAAAAAACATATACATATGGGAGATACTAAATAGACTCATCAGGTCATATTTCCATATATTCATGAGTACATAAATATATAAGTAACAATAATAAGTAATGAAGAGCTCATGAAGTTGACAAGGAGTATGGGAAACACAGTGTGTTTATTAGGGAGCATGCATGGTACATTTACAGTATTCATGTTTGAGATTCTCAAAAACAATACTGACATAAATAGTAATAAATGTTGTAGTATTTTATTATGAAATATACTGCTTGTATGACTATTTCAGTCAGGGTGAAAGGCAAGGTAAGTAAACCTACACAATATTAAGATTTCTGTGTGTCATTTGAATTGATAAAACACTAGCTCTTCATAGACTGTGAGGTCTTAAATAGACATGAATAATACCTATAACTAACATTTTATAAAAAGCAAAAAGAAAAAATAGATAAGTTATAACATTAGAAAACACAATAATTCCTAATAAAGAGGGGGGGAGTATAAAAGAGTGACCACACAAGAAGAAATAAAAAAGCATCATTAGAATGGTAGGCCTAAATGCAGTTACATTAGTAATTGTTAACTGACTGAAGACCGCAGTTAAAAGTCAAAGATCGTTAAAGTGGTTTAAAATACAGAAACAACTGAACCTGAACTGTCTGCTGTCTACACTGTTTGCTTTACAAATTAAGAAACAACTGGGTGACTGAGAGATGACTTAGTGGTAAATGCTTGCTGCACAAGCGTGAGGACCTGAATTCAGGTCCACAGCACCCACATAAAAGCTTAGAATGGAGATGCACATGTGTAACTTCAGCACTAAAGAGCCTGGGATGGGTGGATCCTGGAGGCCCCCTGGCTAGCAAGTTCTAGCCAATAAGTGGGATTGATGTTCAGTATGAAATTCTGTCTCAAAAAAAATGTAGAAATCATTGAGGAAGACATAAGACATGCCAATGTTAACCTCTGGACTCCCCATATGCCCACACAAGTTGTTTTACATATGCATATACCACACATAGAAGAAAAAGGAGGAGAGGGGAAGGAAGAAGTGAAAATAGAATCAAATAAGATAAATTGATGAGGAAACATGTCTCGTGCTAATCATAAATATAAGGAGATGTGGGGTTTTTTTTTTGTTTTTTTTTTTTTGGTTTTTTGAGACAGGGTTTCTCTGTGTAGCTTTGTGCCTTTCCTGGAGCTCACTTGGTAGCCCAGGCTGGCCTCGAAATCACAGAGATCACAGAGATCCGCCTGTCTCTGTCTCCTGAGTGCTGGGATTAAAGGCGTGCGCCACCAACGCCCAGCAAGGAGATGTATTTTATATGGAAAAGCTTATTTTAGCATGAAATTCAAGATACATAGTATAATCTGAACAACAAGGAAAGGACATTTCATAATGAATGCTATAAAAATTTCATAATTGTGAATGTTCATGAAACTAGAAAACCCACAGAATTGTGAGTATCCCTGAGGCCAGTTACAGAGCTTCAGACAATGAGGTGACAAGTCAAGTTTGCTGATGGTTAAAGGATTAAAATCTCAATCTCTTCTTCATAAATTTCACTTTTATTGTGGGAAAGCTTTGAGGTATTTGTGTAAAAGTGTTGAGATTGGGTGGGTCAGTGCTAGAATTCCTTTACACTGAAGATAAACCAGGCGAATCCCATTGCTATGCTGAGAGTCTACTATAGTGGTATTCTATTTGTACTGAAATGTGATTTTATTTGTATGTTAATAAATATAAATAAAGTTGCCTAGGGGTCAGAGCTATTAGCAAGCCATAGGGAAAGCCAGGGCGGTGGTGGTGCACGCCTTTAATCCCAGCACTTGGTAAGCAGAACTAGGTAGATCTCTGTGTGTTCAAGGATACAGCCAGCATTGGAGACACACGCCTTTGATCTCAATACCAACCATAGAAGACCTGGAGTGACCACAGACAGGCAGTGACGAGACAGTCATGTGGTTGGGTTTACAACCAATGAGAAGGCAGAACAGAACTCTATTTAAAGACAACGCACAGGAAGTAGTTCCTTTTCAGAGAGGTCTCTTGGCGGGAGAGGCTAGCTGGCGGAAAGCGGTAAGGCTCTTAGCTCTGACCTCTTGGGCTTTTATCTTTACATTGGCTCTGTGTTTCTTATTTAATAAGACGGTTGGCTACATCTACAGTCTACCTCAACACCACAAGGACACTTCATAGAACAGATTTCCTGACACCCAAAGAGTTTTGTCCCTTGAAGAGACTTCAAGAATTCTTCTTAAGTTTCTAGATGTTCTGCCATTTATGGTAGAAACTGGACTCTCCTTTTTTCTTTTATGGAAAATGAATTTATTTCATACAAGATATTATGATTACAGTTTCCCCTACCCTAAGTCCTCCTTGTTCCTTCCCACCCCCTCTCCTATCATAATTCATACCCTTTCTGTATCTCTTTAGAAAACAAACAGGCTTCTAAGGAATAAAATACAATAATATAAAATAAGATAAAACAAAAGCAAACTATTTGGAATATGACAAAAATGACAGAAGAAAATGAGCCAAAGAAAAAACGTAAGAGACACGTATAGATGCAGAGGCACACGTATTCACACATACGGGAACCCCATAAAAACACAAAACCAGAGTCCATAATATATACACAAAGGACCTATAAGGTATCTTTAAAGACACCATAACACAATATTTTGAGGTGAAGAACGTCTAAAGATGCTATTTACTTCATTTTCATCGGCCATGTACTGCTGATCATGGGGCCTACACTTAAGAGAGATTTATTTCCCCAGTGAAAATCCTTGAGAGAAAACTAATTTCTCATTTGCAAATGATTACCAATTGGAGATAGTGTTTGACTTGGGGATGTGGCATGTGTCCACTTTTTGGTTCCCCTGTAGGATTCCATCTGGTGCAGAATCATTCAGGCCCTATACATGCCGCCTTAGTCTCTGTGAGTTCCTGTGTTTATAGGTAATGCTTTATTTAGAAAGCCTTATTTCCTTGATATTCTCTCTCCCCTCTGGCTCTTACATTCTTTTTGCCTCCTCTTCCTCAGAGTTCTCTGTGCTCTGAGTATAGGGATTTTATAAAACATCCCATTTATGGCTAAGTCTTCCAAGGTTTCTCTCTCTCTCTGCACATTGTTCAGTTATGAATTTCTGTATTTGTTCTCATCTGCTGCAGGAGGAAGCTTCTCTGATGATGGCTGAGCAAGGCACTGATCTATGAGTATAGAAAAGGTTGTTAGAAATCATTTTATTACTGCATTCCTTTATTATTTTTACCCTGAGTCCCTGGCCTATCTAGCCCAGGTTCTTGGTCACCTAAGCAGTGTCATCTATGGGCTCCATCTTGTGGCGTGGTCCTTAAGTCAAAACAGGTTTTGGTTGGTGTGACAGTTTGAATGTAATTGCCCCCCATAATCTCATAAAGAGTGGCACTATTAGGAGGTATGGCTTTGTTGGAGTGGGTATGGCTTTGTTGGAAGAAGTGTGTGACTGTGGGGGTTGTCTTTGAGTTTCCTATGCTCAAGATACTGCCCAGTGTCTCAGTCAACTTCCTGTGGCCTGCATATCAAGATGTAGCCAGCACCATGTCTGCCTGCATACCACCATGCTCCCCACCATAGTGATAATGGACTGAATCTCTGAAACTGTAAGAGATCCACCCCAATTAAATGTTTTCTTTATGAGTTGCCATGATCATGGTGTCTTTTTACAGCAATAGAAAACCCTAAGGCAGCTGGTTACTCTTACATGTTTTGTGCCATTATTGTACCAGCTATCAAAGAGGTGAGTCACTACTGAAGATCAAAGGATGTGAAGATAGGTTGGTGTTTGCCTTTCTCCTTTGGTAGCGTGCAGTACCATGAACTTACAGTAGTACCACAAACATTGGTCCATAAAGCTCTAGGTAGGCACCAGCTTGACTTATCCATGTTCAATGAGTTGTGTAGGTGTTGTCTTCAGCAATTAGGCCTCATTGCCCAATTGTGGAGAGTAATCAGTAGCTTTGGGAATAGCTTGAGTTGTTTGGAGGTTCCCGTGGAACTTCTTTGGCCAACAATTCAATTAACTTCATTTGCTGATGAGAAATTTCCAGCTGGGGTTCTGTCTCCCCATCATTTGCAATTTTATTTATATCACCCTCATTTAAGTACATGTTTCAGGAATCTTCTACTATATTGTTTCCATAAGACATTTCAAATTGCCCTTAATTTTAGTTTTCCCTCCCCACATTCCCTCCCTCACCCTCTCTTCTCACTCTCTTCCCATTTGATCTTCCCATTAGAGACATACATCCCATTCATACATATCTATTCTGGAGACTCAGCCCTACTCCCTAGCCGTTTGCTCTATACTTAACCTCTGTAGTTATATGGACTGTAGCTTGCTTATTAATTACTTAACAGCTACCATCCACATATCCGCAAATACATACCATGTTTGTGTTTCTGGGTCTAAGGTAACTCACTCAAGATGGTATTTTCTAGCTCTGTCTATTGTCCTGTGAATTTGATGATTATATTTCTTTAAAATGGCTGAGTAATGTTCCACTGCGTGAGTGAATCACGTTTTCTTTATCCATTCTTTTGTTGGTGGTTGTGTAGGTTGTTTAGAATTTCTGGCTATTATGAATAAAGCAGCAATGAAGATGACTGAGCAAGTGTCTCTGTAGTAGGATGAAGCATCTTCTGGGTATATGCTCGAGAGTGGTATAACTAGATCTGAAGGTGGATCACTTCCCAGAAGCTGGACTCTTAAAGCATGGATTCACCTTTTTTTTCCTCCATCACTAAATAGTCCCTAGCTCTTTGCATAGGAAGCAGTATAGGCCACAAAAATAAAATCATTGGTTTTTCTAAATACAGGAAGAATCCTAACACAGGATTAGAACTAGGAGAAATCTCTGTAAAAATAGTATTTTGAATTGAATAGTAGGACAGTTTGGGGATAAGGGTAATAATTGTTGATTGCAGCTCTCTAAACTTGCCTGATTTATCTACATCTCAAATATGTGAGTGGTTAAGGCTCTCTTCTGAGTTTCATTCTCTTCATCTATAAAATAAAAATTATAGTGCACGTGGTTCAGGGTTTTACCACCCCAACCTTAAAGACTTTGTCTTATAGTGGAGAGGAATACAGAATTGTCAAAAATCACAAGTAGCACATTATTTTATAAAATATTACAATAAGTTATTTAAAAAAATTAAATACCACATTGAGTCTTACTTAGTAAAGAGAAATCACACATAGATCATTTAAATATTTTGTTGTTTCTTTCCAGTAAGTATATTTTTTCAATTTAAAAATGCATTTACGTCAATACCTCCATGTTCTCATTGATGTGAATGATGACAAACCACATTTACATTCACACTTTGTTTGGCTGTGAATGCTTAAGCTGTAGCACAGAGCAACATGCAGTATTGATATGTAAACAGACTACATCAGAGGGGAAAAAAAGAGCCAGATAAGTTTAACATAGGATTAATTTCTCATTTTCCACTTACCTCTTTCAAAGTCTAATAAAGAAAATAAGCTGCAGAAATTGCTTTTAAAATACGACAGATGCCAAAGTTACAAATATCTGAGTTCGTCTATCATTAAACGTGAATAGGCTATTTTGTCCAACATGACGTATTTTTCTAAGATTTACTGGGTGAAAATTAAATTCACAGGAAAGGTAATTAATAAGTTATTTGAAAAAATCATATGGCAATAGATGCATATTAATATTCATCTCCTTTGAAAGTTTAATTGACAGGTTTATAAAGAATTTACTGAATAATGTTCTATGTAGCACTTGACTTTAGATTCAAAATTCAGTGTTTATAAAATATAGAACATATACCAATTTCATGTTCATGTAGATCCTGGTTTATTTAAAATTTATAAGTTTAATAAAAATAGGAAGACTGTCATGATAGACAATCATTAATTTACTTTACTGAATAAAACATCATACTCTCCTACCTTCCATATAATAATTCTTATTTTCTGTGATACACAAACTTGACTTCATGTTATTTTCACAGGAAACCAATTGAAATAGTAACTGTAAGTTTTGTAGTAATTGGAAACATGTGCATGTGTCATGGCTCCCTAATTACTCTGAGTAGATGTCATAACCACTGCTTCTTGCTAGAACTATCAATCTGCTCAGAATTTGGTCCAATTTAATTCCTATTTCAGTATTAAGAGGACATTTCCCCAAGAACTTATAAATAAATGATTGTTCTCTAAGATTTAATCATTAAAATCAATACATAATTGATCAAAGGAGAACATTCTGAAGCACTTAAGAGAGACACATTCCTGTTTAGGCCTTCAAGATTCAGTGTGTCCTGAAATGTTTGCAAAGGCATAAAGACCTAGCAGGTTTATGGAGTCTTAGCACAGAAGCTGTCCGATGAAGGAGTTTCTACATAATCATCCATACCTTTTGAATTGAATTCTAACAAAGGAAGCCACCAAAAATCTGATTACAGAGGAGGCAAATGGCTCATAGAGAGAGATGTCCTGAGAATTCTACCTAATAGCAATGTTTTCTGTACACAAAACAGTAAGATAATTATCCTAGAGTAGGTGGATAGTACGACACTCTGGGAGAGATGAAGGAAGTAAAAGAGAAATTTGAAGAAAACCTGGGTCAGTGGTGTCTTGCAAAGATTGACCACATTCCTCTAAGGGAAAACTAATAACTAGTCACCAGAAAGATGGCTAGATCCCAAGAACTGCTTCTGTTTCCTAAAATACACTAGGATTCAGATTTTAACATATCAGCTACACAACTATTTCTTCATGAACCACATACTAAAGCTACATTCGTATCAATGATAAAATCTGAAATGGGTTTAGCCAACTCTAATGAGCCAGTGCTGACAGAAGAAGACTGAAGGCAATCAAATTCATTATTACACCTGGGAATACGATGTACCTATATAAAATAAAAAAATAGAACGTTACCTCCCTATAGTTTGCCGGGGTAGTATAGTATGTATTGGGATAGAAAGAAAAGAAAAAGTTAGCAGTGCCCATCCTACACAGATGGCTCAGGAGACCGTGAAACTAGTTAATGAAATGAATCCTGCTTTTACTCTGATGTCATGACAGTTCAATTAACGTAAATTCTCTGTTCTCCATTCATACCAGCAAGCAGTCTTCAACTCTGTGTGTGTGTGTGTGTGTGTGTGTGTGTGTGTGTGTGTGTGTGTGT
>CABHPR010045310.1:43764-80495 GCA_902168415.1 Peromyscus melanophrys
TGTGTGTGTGTGTGTGTGTGTGTGTGTGTGTGTGTGTGTGTGTGTGTTTGTCATATATCTGGATTAATGCACATAAGAGATATTAATCAATGGAATATGAGTACTATGTTCCATGTAGCAAGAATTTATTATGAGTTGACAAGTTCACATGGCTATTTAAATCAGCTAATTTGTTTAATAAAATATAATATCCTATTAATTCATATGTCTTTAGACATGAAAAGGGGGCTCTTCAACTACAACAGCCAGGTACTAGAACTGGACCGTTTTAGGTCACAAATGATACCCAAGACCATTAAAAAGACAATCAACAGCTAAAACCTTCATTGCCAGGGCCTATACGCTAGAGGCCAGCCGTTTTATCTCTATTTTTTGCTGTGGGATGTTCTGTATGTCAAATGTGTTGCTCTGATTGGTTAACAAATTAATAAATAAAATACTGATTGGCCAGTAGCCAGGCAGGAAGTATAGACGGGACAAACAGAGAAGAGAATTCTGGGAAGTGGAAGGCTGAGGCAGAGACACTGCCAGCTGCCGCCATGACAAGGAAGATGTAAGGTACCGGTAAGCCACGAGCCATGTGGCAAAGTATAGATTAATAGAAATGGGTTAATTTAGGATAGAAGAACTAGATAGCAAGAAGCCTGAGCCATTAGGCCAAACAGTTTAAATAATATAAGCATCTGAGTGATTATTTTATAAGTGGGCTGTCAGGCTGCCAGGCTTGGCGGGTCCTGGAGAGAAAACTCTAGCTACAATTTTTAGAGTTGCACCTAGACAGAGGATGATGTAATGTGTATTTCTTGGAAAGAGGAAACAGCTGGGACCCACCATTCTGTCCAGTCACATTGGAGTCCCTCATCTCTGCTCTAGCTAGCCAGTCTGATGATCTACCCAGTTCAAACCTACTGACCCAAGACTTCCAGTTCTAACAAACACCAAGCTCTTCACATTTATCAATCTTTTTCATGGACTGATTTCATACTGCAGCCCAAGCTTAACACACAGGCAGAAAACTCACTCCTCCTGAAAGCACTGACTCTCAGCATGTAATCCAGGTTCCTCTGCAGCACAATTTTCTGGCATGCCTGTCAAAAGGAGGATTCCTCTAATCCCCTCAGGGGCTACTGTGAATCCTGAGGTTTGACAAACGTGACTCTGAGATGTGAATAGCAATGCATGGCCCTAATTCCTTCAATGCTGTGAGCACGGGTGTCATGCCGTTCTTCACCTGAGATATTAGTGAATGGCTTTAACCTGACAGTTTTTGAATCACTGCCTTAAACCAATAAACCAGGATATGTGGAAACAGGAGGCAAACACCAAGATTTTTAAAGGCTTCTTGGGGAATTCTAAATTCTAAAACGCATGCAAGTGTAGAAAAACCACTGTACACTCATTTTTCTTTTCATTATTAACATTTACTTTTCAGGATGGGAGATATTTGAGCCAGCTTTACTTAAATATCTAAGTAAAAATCACAAACATAGTCTTTAACATCATTAAAGTATAGGAATATCAGCAAAAAGCAACGTGACATGACATCTGAGAAGTAAGGCTATCTCAGTGCCTAGGATATTCCCTAAGAACAAGTTGTTTCTATGATGAAATAAGTATCCTAGGTCTAAAAACTATATTTCTAGTTATAGTATTGTTTTGTTGATGAAATGGCAGTAAATTTAGAGTGATGAAAAGTTATAAATCTTCTGTGTCTGAAAGGGTAATCAATCATATGAGCCAACTGAGATTTTAAAATCCAGTCCCTCATGGGAGTAGTGGATGTACACTAGACATGCAATTATGGGATGTATATATGATTGCACAAGGGTCTAGTGCACTAACATCCTGTAGAAAACAGAGGGGCTGTAAGGGCCAGTTGAGGTTGAGACAGTACAGTGCAGATGTGATAACCTGCGTATGTCATCTAGAGGATGACTGACCGACACCTGGCATCTGCGGAGGTCTATGAATCAGCCCAAAATGGCTGACACAGGATGTCTGGAAAGCCCAAAAAACAAACAATGATGTAATCTGTTTTTTATTATATAAATTATTATTTGTGTTGTTTGTTTGTTTGTTTGTTTGTTTTATCAACTTTAAACAAGCTATAGCCATCTGAGCAGAGGGAGGCTCAACTGAGAAAATGCCTGCATCAGATCGATCCTGTTGGCAAGCCAATGGCACATTTTCTTACTGATAATTGATGTAGAAGGGCTCAGCCAACTGTAGGAAGTACTACTTCTGGGCAGGTGATACTGGATTGCATAAGAATATAAACTGAGCAAACCAGGAAAGCAAGCCCATAACCAGTACTTCCCTATGGCTTCTGCCTCAGTTCCTGCTTCCAGGTTCCTGCCTTGAGTTCCTACTCTGACTTTCCTCAGTGATGGTGCATGACCTTTGTGTGACAACCTATTACCTTGGTGCCTGCAGGCATCAGCCTGTCTGGTGGCCTATGTGCCAGTGATAAAGTATATTTTGTCTGCCTAAAACTCCTCACATTCTCTTCAAGTTCCCAGCCTCCATGACCCTCCTCCTTCCCTGGCATTGGAGTTTGGACCTCACAAACCCTTATACCACAAGCCAGTTCCACTATAGAGATGAGAAAACAAAGCACAGAAAATGTTAGTGCCTTGCTGATGATCTGTTACTCAATGAATAAACAGGACTTATTCCCAGGTTTCAGTCTGGCTACTCAGGAGTGAATGAGTAAATTAGTAGTTGTGATCACCACAGTAATTGACAGAGGAGCAAAAGGTTATTATTGGGAGCCAGACATTTTCTTGGTAGCCTTTACTTGTGTGAGTTTATCTAATTCACAAAAGAATGTGAAAAACAACATTATTATATGTACTTCAGCAATGTGGTACTAGTGAGACAGAGATTTCCCAATGATACACAGCTAGGACTTGCAGAAGTAGAATGACCCTATTTATATTAAATATGTATGCATTATATGACCAATTATCATATAAAGTTAGTACAATAAATGAGATAGCTCAATGGGTAAAGGAACTTTCTACCAAGCCTATTCAGCAGAAAGAGGAAAGTGTAAATTCCTTCTAACCTCTGTGCACATAGAGATAGATCAATAGAGATAGATAGGTATAGATAGATGGATGGTAGATAGATAGATAGATAGATAGATAGATAGATAGATAGATAGATAGAGGTAGATAGATGATAACTAGATGACAGTATAGATGGATGATTGATAGAAAATAGATGACAGATACATAGATAGATGGGTGCATAGATACAGAGATAGATACATAAATAGATACATAGATTGGAAATGAAATGCTTTGATGCAATGCTGTGGATGGTAAATTCTATTCAAGAAAGATTCACTTAGCCTTGGGCTTAGTGTCAATCAGAATTTGTCTAATCTGTGTAAAATCTTTTAACAAAATGCATTACTAGTTAAGCCTTTGTGTATGAATAGCCTTTGTGCAATGAGCATCAATCCACTAATTGATCAAAATATTTAAAATAATTTATTATAACATTTTAAATATATGAAAATATATATAATTTGTTTCTATTTTATATTTTCAGTCAAAATAGAATACTTATGCTTCAGTCCCTTGCCTCAAGATTTTATTAGGACTACTAGTATAATATATTTTTAAATTTGCAAGAAATACTAAGTTACCATATGTAACAAAGCCTAATATACCAGTATCTCAGTCACAGAGAAAAGCAAATTTTTCTAGAAAATGTATATTTCTTAATTCTTGATTTAGAACAAGAAAAGGAGAGATAAATAGAATATCATTTTGGTTTCCAGCTGCAATTGCCACCATAAATTGGTTGTAGTGTCCTAATTGTATTTGACAGAATAGAATGTTCGGATTTATCGTGCACAATTGTAATTTTACTTTTTTAAATCAAGAGACAAAAAACCCTTCTTTGAATATTTTATCTGGTGGATTCTCACATAATTTGCCTGGTGTGACAAGATCTACATTTATTGTGGCATACTGTGAGACTTGACCACTGAACTTCTCACTTCTCCTTTACTGTCAACTCAAGTTGAACAATGTACTTGCCTGTAAAACCATGTTTCCCACATGACCTTGTAAGTATCAGCCAACAAAATCTGAGAGAAATTATACAATAAGGCTACTCTATTTATCCTCACCTTTTTTCTTCTTTAAACCTTAATCTTGGTTGCAACATGGTGACTGAATTCCATGTAACCACTCTGAGTCCTGAAGCATGGTTGAGTTGAAAATAATTTAACTAATTTAACTAGTTCATGAAGCTTCACCACTTCCTTAATGATTGCTGAGACAGAGAGACATAGAGAGGCAGAGGGGGAGAGAGAGAGAGAGAGAGAGAGAGAGAGAGAGAGAGAGAGAGAGAGAGAGAGAGAGAGAGAGATTGGGGGGAGGGTATTGATCAGCTGAAATCCTGAAACATCTGGACCACAGCAGCCTTCAGCAAAAATTCCCAATGGATGCCCAGAAGATATTCACCAGAAAAGACAATGTCCACTCCTACCATTAGCTGGTTAAGCTACATTCCATGGCAGGAAGTTGGTGCAGTGTGTCCACAGGCAGGCTTGATCTCGCAATGACAAAGTTAAATACAAGTGAGTAGGCTTACATACCCACTCAGAGTTTCAGTCACTGAAAACCCCATTCAAGAGATGATTTAAAAGGCAATGAGACTTAGGACAGGGATTCCTTTGTTCACTAAATCTAGCACACACTGACTTGACTTGTCAGAATTACTCCTCACCCACAGCAATGGATACAAAAGACCATCCAAAAGTAGAAAGAAACTCCATTATCTCAAAGATATATTGACTGAAGTTATAATGTCTTCTACATCATTTTATTGCTTATTTTTAAGTTTTATCTTCATCTTTCCATTGGGTATACTTTCAGGTTTTATTTGCTTGTTGTGTTCTAACTTCTATCCATCAGGCAATGATTTCCATGACTGGTTTCACACTACACCTACTATGTGATATTTTCTCTGTTACTTCTCATAGTTCTAAACCCAAAACATTCCTTCATGTCATGGTTAAGATTATCAACTTGGCAGTAACTGGATTTACTTAGGAGACAGTCCTCTGGGCCTGCTTGTGAAAGATTATCTAGATTAAGTTAATTAAGGAAAGTAGGCCCTCTCTGTATGTGGACAATATAATTCCATTTTCCAGTGTTGCAGACTGAATAGAGAAAAGGACACTAGCTGACCACAAGCATCCGTCACTGCCTGTTCCCTGACAGTAGACAGATGCCACCAACCACCTCAAACCTCTGCTACCATGACCTTCCTGCCCTAATGGACTATGGAAATAAGTCAGAATAAACTCTTCATTCCTTAAGTTGTTTTGGTAAGGTATTTTACAGCAACAATGAGGAAATTTATTTTTGTATGACAATGAAGCTATTCTTTTTTAATATTATTTTTAAGATTATAATAAACTACATTTCTCCTTTTCCTTTCCTGCCACCAAATCTTCACAGTTACCCCTCTGTGTCAAATTGATGACCCTTTTTTTCACTAATTGCTATTGAATGAATATATGTATATGCATATACATTCTTAAATATAACCTGTGGTGGTATTGTGTTCCCCAAAATATTGTGCACCCTAATAAATTTATCTGGGGTCAGAGAACAGACAGCCACTAGATACAAAGGCTAGAAAATGGTGGCACTCACACCTTTAATTCTAGCACTCCAGAGGTAGAAATCCCTCTGGATCTCTGTGAGTTCAAGGCCACATTGGAAACAGCCAAGCTTGGTGACACACGCCTTTAATCCCAGAAAGCCAGCCTTTAATCCCAGGGAGTGGTAGTAGAAAGCAGAAAGGTATATAAGGAGTGAGGACCAGAAACTAGAAGCATTTTGGCTGGTTAAGCATTTTGCTGGTTAAGTGTTTGGCTGTTTAAGCTTTCAGGCTTCTAGCAGCAGTTCAGCTGAGAGCCATTCGGATATGAGGACACAGAGGTTTCCAGTCTGAGGAAACAAGATCAGCTGAGAAGTTGGCCGAATGAAGTTAGCTGTGGCTTGTTCTGTCTCTCTGATCTTCCAGTGTACACCCAAATAACTGGCCTCAGGTTTGATTTTATTAATAAGAACTTTTAAGATTCATGCTACAATAACCTGCTCAATCTGTATAATATTATTTATATGTAGTTTTCAGGGCTGACCATTTGGCCCTGGACAATCAATTGGTGTGCTCTTCCCTGGGGAGGACCACCTTTCCTGCTCCCAGCTTTCCTTGATAGCTTTAACTTTATTTTGGGTAATAAGTTTTATTTTTTAGTATTAATTTATTCCCTACTTTCTACCTTCTCCTTACTCTCTTCTCACCTCACTACTTAAATATTGATCTCCTTAACTGCATGAAACTTCGAACTACATTTTCCTAGTCAGTACCCTGGGGCTGCTATCTCTGAACATTATCAAAACACAAATGAGGTAAACAATGTCTTCTCAGACAAACCAACTTCAGAACTGCTTTCAAATAACTGTGTCTGCTCAGGCAGTTGATTTCCTCTCGACAGCAGTGGAAAGCATAACTACAATTGAAGACAGTTCAGCAAGAGGACCCAGGTAAAATAAAACAAATAAAAACAAAAAGAAAATAAAAATGAGAAAATGCATTTATCCCAAGAGATACACAAAAACATAAGAAAATACAAGGCAACAATCCACATGAAACCTCTGCAAACTCCTAATTCCTTAATATTAGAAGCCATAGATAAATTCTACCAAGAGATTTCAAAAACCCACTTTAAAAGAGGACTGATGACCATGTGGAGGACTCAAATAATCAGGTAAAAGAAGTAAGGAAATTAATTCAGGACTCAGATAAGAAAGGTACTCAAGTGGACAAAATGGTCAGCACCTTGGAGTGGAAACTTAAAAACATAGAGATAAAAATCAGCAAGGAAATTAAGACTTTCAAAGTGAACCAACCAGAAATTCTGGAAATGAACAATTCAATCAAATAAAATCACTGCAGATAGCTGGAGAAAGAGTTCAGCCATTAAGAGCACTTACTGTCTTTAAAGAAGACCAGATTTTTATTCCCAGCACTTACATGACAGTTCACAACTCTTTGCAACTCAGTTCCAAGGAATCCGATGGCCTTTTCTGACATCCATGGGCACTAGGCATGCATGTGGTAAATAGACATACATGCATGCAAAGCACTCATACATGTAAAATCAAATAAACAAATGAAATTTTTTTTAATTACTGCAGAAAGCATCATCAACAGACAACACCCAACAGAAGAATGAATTTCAGGGATGGAGGGATAAGATCAAGCTTACAATACACTGAATTATATATAAAGAAGAAAAAACACTAACAAGCAGATCAAAACTTCCAAGAACTCTGGGATGCATTAAACAGTCTAAACCTAGGAGACAGTAGGGTAGAAGGAACTGAAACAAAATATAAATACACAGACAGTTTATTCAATGTAATTAGAACTGAAATCTTGTTAAACCCAGAAAAAGAAAGAAATACCCAAACTCAAGAAGCACTTACAACTCCAAATATATAATAGCAGTGGAGAGCCTCTATACCAGATATCATAGCCACACTGTCAGAAACACAAAGCAAACAAACAATATTAAAAGCTGTAAAGAAAAAATGCCAACTCACATACAAAGGCAGGGTAACAGCAGATCTGCCATCGCCAATGCTAAAAGCCAGTCAAGACTGGAGTAATACACTCCAAGTCCTGCAAGAAATAACTTTCAAATAACGTTACTATTTCTGGAAGCTTACAGATTCAACATAGTATCCATCAAAATTGCAATGGTATACTTGGAAGAATTAGAATTATTTTAAATTCATATAGAAACACAAAAGACTGTGGAAAGCTAAAAGAATCTGAAGCTTAAAAAGTAAATTTGGAGCTCCCATAGTAGCTGATCTCAAATTATACTTCAGAGTCATAATGACAAAGACAGCATGGTACTGGCTCAAAAAATGGACACAGAGACCAACGAAATAGAGCACCAATAAATAAACTCACACAGTAACAACTACCTAAGTTTTAACAAGGGAGTCAAATATACATTGAAAGGCTGGGCGGTGGTAGTGCACACCTTTAATCCTAGCACTCGGGAGGCAGAGGCAGGTGAATCTCTGACTTTGAGGCCAGCCTGATCTACAAACTGAGTTCTAGGACAGCAAGGACTAAACAGAGAAACCCTGTCTTGTTTATATTGGTACTAAGAAGAGCGGATATCCACATACAGAAAAAATGAATTAGATTTCTATATCTCACCCTGCTCAAAACTCGGTCTAAACTAGATAAAAGATCAAAGATTTAAGATTCAAAACTCTGAAACTTTTTCTGGAAAACACTTCAAGATCAGCATCAATAAGAATTTTCTGAAAGGGACTTCAATAGCGTAAGAAGTAACCCCAAGAGAGTTGACAAATGAGATTGCACGGATTTCAAAGCCTTCTGCACAAAAAATAAATTATTCCGGAGTAAAAAAGCAGCCCATAGAATGAGGAAAAAGATCTGCACAACAGACAGAATATTAACATCTAGAATATAGAAAGAACTGCAAAAATTAAACATACACACACACACAAAAAACCCGTTCAATCAATAAACGGGCTAATTTAATGCAAAGACAAATTTAAAACAAAAAATTGTCAATAAACATATAAAAATATGTTTAGCTCCATTATCCATAAGGGAAATTCAAATCAAAACTATATCAAGAGTTCATTTCACTCCATTCAAAATGTTCAACATCAGTGAACAAAAAAACAAATGTTGGTGAGACTGTGAGGAAAGAGAAGCCCTTACACACTACAGGTGGGAATAAATACTTATTCAACCAATGTAAAGATCATTATAAAGTTTTTTCAAAAAAAATCAAAAGTAAAAGTAGAACTCTTATATCACCCAGCTATACCACTCCGGGGTAGTTTTATTTCAACTTGAAACAATATACAGTCCTCTGAGAGGAAGGTGCCTTATTGAAAGAATACCTCCATAAAACTGGGCTGTAGGCAAGCCTATAACGCATTTTGTTAGTTGGTTGTTGATATGGGAGGGCTCAGCCTACTGTGGGTGGTGCCACTCTGAGATGGTGGTCCTGGATTCTTTAAGAAAGCAAGCTTAACAAGCAATGGAGGGCAATGTAATAAGCAGCACCCCTCCATGGTCTCTGCATCAGGTCTTGCCTTCAGGCTCCTGCCAGGTTTGAGTTCCTGCCTTGGCTTCCCTCAGTTGTCTGCGACTCAGGATACGTAATCCAAATAAATCCTTTCCTCTCCAAGTTGTTTTTGCCCATTGTGTTTCATCACGGCCATAATAACACTAGCTAAGATGCCCACTACGAGGATACTTGCATATCCATGTTTATTGCTGCACTATTCACAACGTTTTATGAAACGGAACCAGCAAAAATATCCATCAACATACATGTGCATAGGTAAAATGTAAAATCATGTAATTCAGAGGAAAACAGATGGTATTTGACACATATTGAGGAAAGCAACCAACCCGTTCTCAGAACAATGAGTACTGCGTGTTGTATCTCATACACAGATCCTAGAATTTAATTTTTGTGTATGTGTATATATGTAGAAGATACACTTCATAAAAACAGAAAATGAATTGTAGGAGGAGAAAAAAGAGATACCCAGAGGGAAGAGGGCAGTAGAATCTATGTGACATGAGTGCAGAAGGGGATCTACTGAGGAGAAGAAAGGGCTCGCTGGAGGGAGCCAGGAAGGCAGGACCAGGAGAATGGAAAGGACAAACAAAACCAAAGTATGTGCAAGAATGTTCCAACAGAACCAATAAGTCTGAATGCTGATTTTAAAAGCCTCATAATAGTGTTATAGGAAAGTTTTATAACTAATCAAAAGGAGTTGTGTTTATACGTATGATACGAAAACAGAGGGTGGTAACGTTTAAACAGGGATGAGGAAAAGACAAGATACAGGGAGAAGTTTAAATAGAACTAAAGATGTATGAGGAAGCCAAATCAAAACTCTCTTCTTAGTTCGATAAATTTAAAACATAAATTTAAAAGAATTTGATTTCAGGTACTACACATGCATGGATAATGCCGATCCTAGCAGCCATAGGTTATGAAACCAAAACTCCAGTCCAAGTGTGGGAGACCTTCCTAGGAGTCCTTGGCCAGGAAGACCTGAGAGGCCTCCAAAACAGAAGAGCCTAGGGCAATTGCTCTTGATGGCCCCAGAAGTGGACGGTAGGAATGTACTGCTGAAGACATGACATACTTTCATTACGCAGCACAGAGAAAACATACTGGAAATGAGCTGGAAATTCCTTCCCTGGTAGACAGAAGGCATTACCAAGGAACCAAACATAGTACTGAAAGCTGCTTTGCAGCCAAATGGGGAAAAAATACATCAGCCGTCTTTCCCAGCCTTAGACCTGGCACGCTACAGTGTCGCCTTACTAGGCAAGAGGCGATGGTTGGTTTAATAGTGGCACTTCTGTTATGGTAACCAGGTAAATTCGGATTTGACCTGATACCTGCTCTGTAGGAGTAAATCTGTGCCTGTAATTGTGGATCTAGTTAAAGACCCATGGCAAGAAAGGTCATGGGCACTAGGAGTGAACCTAGTATTTTTCTCTCACTCAACGGCCATGTCAAACTGCCTTCCAAGTGACCTTTCCTGAACAATCATTTTCACATGTGATCAGCATTGCTTCCCCTTAGTCGGCACCTCTTGGGAGACAGCATATTTTATTGGTGTGGGCCAGCAAATAAAACTACATTGTAGGCCGGGCGGTGGTGGCACACGCCTTTAATCCCAGCACTCAGGAGGCAGAGGCAGGCGGATCTTTGTGAGTTCAAGGCCAGCCTGGTCTACAGAGTGAGTTCCAGGAAAAGCACAAAGTTACACAGAGAAAACCTGTCTCGAAAAACCAAAAAAACAACTACATTGTATTTTGATGGGTTGCGGTTTTCTGTAGTGGTCTCCATCTGTAGAAAAGATGAGTTTCTGTGGTGGTATTGTGTTCCCCAAAATATTGTGTACCTTAATAAACTTATCTGGGGTCAGAGACAGAACAGCCACAATATTAAACAGAGGTTAGGCAGTGGTAGCACACGCCTTTAATCCTAGCATTCCAGAGACAGAAATCCCTCTGGATCTCTGTGAGTTCAAGGCCACATTGGAAACGGCCAGGCATGGTGACCCACACCTTTAATCCCAGGGAGTGGTGGTAGAAAGCAGAAAGGTATATAAAGCGTGAGGACCAGAAACTAGAAGCCTTTGGCCTGGAGAAGCATTTGGCCTGATTAAGCTTTCAGGCTTCTAGCAGCACAGTTCAGCTGAGACTCATTCGGATATGAAGACGTAGAGGCTTCCAGTCTGAGGAAATAAGACCAGCTGAGGATCCGGCGAGGTGAGACAGCTGTGGCTTATTCTGTCTCTCTGACCTTCCAGTGTTCACCCCAATACCTGGCTCAAGTTTGATTTTATTAATAAGACTGTTTAAGATTCATGCTACAAGTTTCCTTGATGAGGAAGGAAGACTACACTTCTCAGCGAATATAAGGACAAAACGCAAAGTTATGAAACCCATTCCTATGTATAGATCTACAATACAACCACCACACCTTAGGTTCAGTAATTATTTTTGAAGAGGGGATGGGAAGGTTGTAAGAGCCAGAGGAACAGGGAGTTTGCTCTGAGATTATGTTTTCTGAGATCATGTCAGGAACTACATCCATAAAGTCTCACCAACATAACTCCCTGAATATGAACTGAACAAAGATGACACCAACGGACATGCTAATGAAGATGGGGAGAAAGTCTTCTGAGATCTCAACCCTAGACACAACCTATAGGCAACTGAGGAACGCTGAGAGCAGAAGAAAGAGTCTTCCCTGAGGACAAACACACCAACTGGGCATCCCCGGAAACATACATACAAGCTGCTTGTGCTTAAGAAATGTGTATGAGTGGGTACATATGCGAGCATTTGGGGGAAAGAAAGGGAAGGGAGAAATGGTGCAATTATACTATAATCACAAAAATAAATGTTTAAAAGTTAATAATTTTTAAAGTAGTATAACCATAGTTATACAAACCTAACTACAAATTGAGTACACTCATAATAGGAACAAGCGTGGCTACAACAAAGGGTTAAATCTACTGGTAGGTATTTTCTTTGTTTTATTTTATTTTCATCACTTAAGAAGTTAGAAAAGGAGACAGTAAGATGATTCAGTGGGAAAAGATTTTTGTAACCAAGATTTCAACACACACAACCCACCTGGTGGAGAAAACCAACTCTTCTTTGATCATTTTGTCTCATCCATTTCTGAATATGCTATTATTTAGATTTTGATCCCTGCCATACATACACATACCAGTGCTAGAATTTTTCAGTATGTTTTGTCTTTTGATGTTTCTTAATTCTTTCTACTTTCTGAGAATTTTTTCAATGAATCTTTACATTATTATTGTTGTTGTTATAGTTGCTGTTGTTATATTTAATGTATAATTGTGGAGCATTGGACTTATGATGTAACATTTACTGGCGGAATATTTGTTTTCATAGCATCTTGTCTTCACCTCAGAAGGACACTGCATCTCTTTTCATTCCAAGGACATTAAGGTGTCGTTGTCCTTTCCTTCTACTGATTACAATAAACTTGTTTTCTGATCCTTTTCCATCTCATAGCTTTGGATTTTGCTTCTCATTGCCCCTATTATTGTTAAATATTTACCCCATATGTAATATTTATTACCTTCCTGTAATATCTATGGGTAATAATCGGTAAAAAACTGAGCTGCAGTAATTTGTACTTAAACAGATTTGTCTGTAAAGTTTATACTTAGAAGAAAAATTAAGAAACACACTTTCCTTGGTGTATGCATCCTCAATACAGCAATGCCCATAGATCTTTTCAGCTTCTTTAAGAACGGAACTTCTCATTTACGCCCTGAATGAAACATGATAGATCTAGGGTAATCAACCTTGGATTAAGTAAGAGAAATGGCATAGTGTCAATATTTAATACACACATTTTTATTCAAATAACATTCAGCATAGAATCTAGTATGTAAAAAACCTGTTATTTTCAATCTTCTCTCAGTTTGTATTTTTTGTTTGTTTGCTTGCTTTTAATTCTAGGCATCGCCTAGGAGAAATGTCATTCTACAAATGAATAATCTCCCAACCAACCAAACTTCAGCAAGATACATCTCCAGCTGTCTTCTCTTGGTCATTCAGGGGCTCTGTGACACATACTGCCTCAGAAATAACATCTCAGGGTGACTCCAGAAGCAGAGTTCTGGCTCAGCCTCCCAGTGACTCTAATGACTTTGTCCTCATGATCACAGGACCCTTGGAAAATTGTGTCCCTTCTGTCATTGTCCAATGCAAAAAGAAAGAGAGACTAGCCTTTTCTTGGCCTTTTTGTTTAAGTTAAGAATGAAATTACACTGCTGATAACACTTTATGCTTATGCCCTAACTGACTAGGAAAATCATTTTCCCAATTTCTTACGTTCTGTAATTGGAGGGTTTTTTTCTACCAGCTTGGGGTATGGAAACTGAATAGGCAAGCGTCAGTATCTGTCACACCTGCTGGTTAATACAAATTGTATTTCCTACTAATTAGCACTTTGTCAGAGAGCAAAGAAAAGACCTTTTTATAAATACATACCTTTGTTGTCTCCCAATCTCAGAAATGAAATGATCTCCTTCCAGCCCAGAATAGGGGGTCAAGGAGTAAAAAATGATTTGGGGGACCATTTTAATTTAATCCTTTTTGTTCAGCAATCTTTTATACAACCATGTGCTCATATTCATGCAAGGTGCTCTTCTCCCTACCCTAGGAAGGAGTAGTAGACATGGGAAATAAACCAGCATAAATGTGAAGAACTGATTGCAGCATCATTAACAGGCTTTTGTAGTAGAGGAAAAATGCCCCCCATCTCTCTATGCAGCTCTCTGCTCTCAGCTGCTCCTGTTAGAGTGGAGAGAATTTTTAAAAACAGAACTGTGGTTATCTTCCAATACCAAGACCATCTCCCCGGAAAGTCCTGTGAAATAACTTTTGAAGTGGTCCTATAACCACTTTGATGGCTCTCCTTGAGCTGCTATGAAAAGGGATCAAGCAAGAGAAAGAGGATCCTCCGTCCTTCTTGGAGGAAGGATATTTTCAATGCTACAAGAGTATGGAAAAAGCCATAGACTGAACGAAGTTGTAATGGTAATAACTTTCATGCAGCACTTCATGCTTTTCAGCATCCTTCTGAAGACATTCTGTCCTACTTGGCAGTGTAAGCACCAGTACTTGAAGGGACTTTCCCGCAGGAGCATCCCTCATCAAGCATGTCTCTCACATACCAAGCTACAAGATTTGCATTGACCTTCCTCCTCTGAGGAGTGACCTTACCAGAGGTAAAATTTAGCCACAGGTGCACATTTCTATGCCAAGCTATGATGGTGTGATACCACTGTTTGGGGGTTCACTGCCATTTTGCATCCAGGATCCATGATGAACAGAACCTAGGCATGTTTTTTAGGCCCCTCATTCCTTGGGCCCAGAGTACAGAATAGGCCCTTTTCCACTGTTCATTAACTGCCTTGCTAAGTTTCGCCTGCATTGTGAAAGCATTTGAAGGCTGGAAAATAAAGTGATCTATGAATACAAATAAATTATCAAGAACTTTACCTGGATTTGAGCCACCTACCAGAAGGAATTCTCATGTACAATGGCTGCCAAATCCTTTACTTTTCAAGCCACTCAGCAACACAGAATGCTAAGAAATTGGGGAATAAATGTAACTGTTGCTTCAAGATAATTTTCTTACATATTTCAAGAGGACCCTTTTGTCATGAAGCCATGTCTAGTATCTGTCACACAGAACTGTGACTAGATTAGTTGCTTGGTGTCTGACTGGAATTTTTGTCAACTTGACACAGCCAGCATCATTTTGAGAACAAGGAACCTTAATTTAGAAAATGCCTCCATCATATTGACCTGTAGGCACATCCATGGAACATTTTCTTGATTAATTTTTGATGAGGGAAAGCCCAACCCTCTATGTGACACCACCCCTCAGCAGGTGGAGCTGGGTGGTATAAGAAAGCAGGATAAGCAAGCTATGGGGAGCAAGCCAGTAAACAGCATTCCACTATGGCTACTGCTTTAGTTCCTGCCTGCATGTGCCCATCCAGTTTGAGTTCTTGCCTTAGCTTTTCCATGACAGACTGTGACTTGGAATGTGTAGCAAAAGAAAAAAAATCCTATCCAAGTTACTTTTGGTCATGGCCATTGTGTTTATCATGGCAATAGAGACTTATATAAGACACATAATGACATTACAGTATACCAAGATCTGGCTTTATTTTCTTGAACTGAAGCAGTACCTACAAACAACTTTAAGTCTCCCAAGTAGTCAGACCACTCAGAAAGACTTATGTTCCCACCTGGCACTTTAGAGGTGAACTGAGCCCTGTTCTAAGCTGATGTGAATCCCTTGTTTTAAACAGAAGTGACACACACACCACCTAGACAGCTTTTCTGTGTTACCAAAACTTTGGCAGAACCCTTGGTTGCCTTAGAGGTCAGAAGGAAACATAGGAACTAATTTCCCCTGAAATATTTATTTCACCAGAAGATATGCTCAGTAATTTTCCTATTTTGATTTAAGTTCAATTTCTCAATATATAGACATGGCTGTAGCTTCACATATCTGTGACAAGGTCGGGCAGGGCATGTTTTAAGAACAGTTTCATTTCATTTCTAGTGAATGAAAACTATCAAGTCATTCTATTGTACTTTTAATAAAATAGGTAATTTTATTTTTTAAAAATTTGTTTTATTTTTAATTATGAGTGTGTGTGTGTGTGTGTGTATGAGTGTGTGTGTGTGTGTGTGTGTGTGTGTGTGTGTGTGTGTGTGTGTGTATACGTTAATGCAGTACCTATGAAGTCCAGAAGATGGCATTGGATCCCTTGGTACTTGAATTACAGGTGGTTGTGAGTATCCTGGCATGGATGATAGGAACTGAACTTAGGCTCTCTACAAGAACAGTATGTACACTGAACCACTGAGCCATCTCTTCAGGCACAAATTATGAATTTTTTTGAAGTGATATCTCAGTTTGTATCACAAGATGACCTCTAATTCACAGAGGTCAGTCTGCCTCAACCCCTAAAGTGCTGAATTTAAGGCATGCACCACAATACTCAGCCAAAAAGGTCATTTTAACAATAGAGCAAAAAGTTGATTTATTTCAACAAAGTTTCCATTTCTTGCACATCAAATGAAGAATTATTTAAAGATCTGTTCATTTTTCAGGTATTCATACTCATATCCATTCATTTAGGAGTCTTCACAATCTTGATTTAGATATTCTCAATGTGAATTGTGTCCCATAACTGAAATTAAAACACAATATTAAAAATATGAAAAACTCAGATCAACACCAGGGGTGGTGACATACACCTACAATTCCAGGTCTTAGAAGGTAGGAGAAGGAGAACCAAGCATTCAAGGTCCTCCTTGGGTACATCGTTGAGTACATAGTGAGCTCAAGAATAGCTTAGGATAATGAGACCCTTTCTCTCAAATAAACAACAATAACCACAAAAAGAACTTAAATTAGAAGTCCACTAAAGGCAATCCTGAATTCCCATGTGTTATTGATGTATTTATAATGAGGTTTGTATGTGTCATATATGAGCAATATATAATAATTGCTATCGATAAGGTTTTAAAATAATATGTCTTCTGCATGTATCATCTAATTTAATTATACTTAAAATTTTATAGAACTGGTATTAGAATCCTCATTAAATGCAAAAGACAACCAAGATGCCAAGAATATGTCAATTTTTCTCAAGGTCACAGTTATGAAGTAGAAAAGGAAGTCAGCTCAAGTCATTTTTATGCTAAATCCCATGTTCTTTCTCATTTCATCCTGTTGCCTCTAATTTTAAAGCATAAACAAGTCTCCATTTAGAAAACATGCTTTCAAATCAAATGAAATAGGGGAAAAGATGCGATGAACAGCTTGAGAATAAAATCACACATAAACTTGAGAATAACCTCATCATTCACAAAACAAGTTTGCATCTGTTATTCTAACATACCGCCTGTGTTACACAGAGTATTTTCATAATTTATTCATGCTATTACATTACTCTTCTCAACATAAATCAAATGGATATTTCTTTTGCTTAGCAAGTGTTTTTCAGCAAACCTGAAAGAAAGTTCCTATGGAGCTGACACTGACTGGTGAGAGGCAATCAGAAAAATCTGACGATTGACAACTTGTTGGACTGCCACACCTTGCCTAGTGGTATGCCTGCTTCTTTTTAGAAAGACGTGGTGTTGATCTCAGCTACATTTACTCTAAGTCACTCCATACTATGTAAAACAGTGTTTTCTAAGGATTTGTATTGTCATATAAACTCACTCTGTGGGAGTGCCCAGAAGCAAGGATGGACACAGGATGGACCCTTTATCTGTCTGTCTGTCGCTTATCTTTCTTCCCAGGCTAAGGTTTATAAAAAAAAAAAATTTCCTTGGTTTACTCAAACAATTATTTTTCCAATATAGTACAATTTTATAGTCTATCAGATATATTCATAATCATAGTGGCATGATCTGAGGTTTTATTTTGTCTTTCTCTTTCCTTTTTAATATATGTTTATTTTTGGTAACCAATTTTTCATGAGTTGAGACCCTTTACAGTGTAGGCAGCATGCTTTTCCAACTTTCTGAACATTGGTTCTTGATCCACACCCTCTCTCAGTCCCAACTCTCTTGAGGCCTGAACTCCACAGCAGCAGCTTCTTCCCTGAAGCTGATTTCCGTTTGTTATCTTATCAGTACAGACTCTGGATCTATTTGCATTTCTCTCAGCCCCCTTCTGAAGCCTCCTGAACTCTGTTGCAGCCTCTTCAACTTGCATTCATTTTGTAAACTGTGTACATAGAGATATATTTACTATGTGACATGGGAGTCAGTATTAGTAATTAAGATTCAAGTAAAAGAACCTGCATAATCAGGATTATCTAGCAAACTGCTACCATTGAAACTGCCACACCTTACAAATTTATTGTTATTCAATAAAGTCTGACATTGTGGAAAAACAAACACGTGTCTATCACGTTTCTGGAATAGCGTATTCATGGCAATACACTTAATGAATTGAAATGATACAAATTGTTCCGTGACTTTTCCTGGGGAAATATGGACAAATGTTTATTCACTCCAGATGTGGCACGAATAACAGACTGAAGAAATTATTCCACTGAAGTTTAGCTTGGTGAACCAGGAAGGAATGTCCAAGAGCCCCCTATAGATGTTTGGGTAACTAACAGGCAGCTTCACAACAGAGTAGTCTCCTCTACCCTTCCTTTGATTATTAACTGCTCATATACGCACACAGAGGGGCAGGGCTCATGAACTGCCTTAGTGTGGAGGGAATGTTAACTGGCCCAGTATTCAGAGGATCATTTATGGGCATTCACAGCTGTCCTGATTTCAAGAAGGAGACAGACAGAGTTCTGGAGTTGACTCAGTAGTTAAAGCACTTGCTGCTCTGTAAAGGACCTGGGTTTGTTTCCCAGCACCCACATGGTAGTCCACAACCATCCATAACTCCAATTCCAGGGAGATCTGATGCCTTCTTCTGACCTCCTTGGGCACCAGCCCTGTGTGTGGTGCACACACATACATGCAGGCAAAATACTCATGCACATAAAATAAATATATTAAAAAATATCTTTAAAGGAAGGCAGAAGGCCGGGCGTTGGTGGCGCATGCCTTTAACCCCAGCACGCGGGAGGCAGAGCCAGGTGGATCTCTGTGAGTTCAAGGCCAGCCTGGGCTACCAAGTGAGTTCCAGGAAAGGAGCAAAGCTACACAGAGAAACCCTGTCTCGAAAAACCAAAAAAAAAAAAAAAAAAAAAAGAAGAAGAAGAAGAAGGCAGAAGGCTTAGTGGGCAGTATGCCACAGCAGCCTCTGAGAAACAGCAGCTCCTTGAGCACTTGCTAAAACAGTCCAGTCTGCTTCACTCTTTCTTTTCCAAATGCAGTACCTAATAGTTATTTAGAATTCATTTTTTGTCATTCTGGAGCCTGGAAAATCCAAATGCATCATGTCATGACAAGGGGCATCACGTGATGAGATGTGTAACCAAGCCTTTCCTAATAAGACATTAACCCATCAAGCCCATGAGGACAGAGGCCCCAGGATTCAATCTCCTCTGAAACATCCTACCTCAAAATTAAGTTTCCAACCGATAAATTCTGAGGAGCATCTAGACCAAAGCAATGTTGAGAGAATGAGTAGTTGACACTAATTCCCAGCATGCTGAGTGTGGGAGAGGGAGCACAGAGATTCCTCAAAGCACAGTCTCCTGGCTTGGGAACCCTGGATACAGACTGGAAGACAGGTTTGCTGGGGAGAAGTTCTTTATGTGGGGGGGGGGGAGAAAGCAAGACTGGGCAGAAGCAGAAGCTGAATAGCAGGGAAGTTGCCGCAGAGCAGGTGGCCAACTGCACTCAAGCTCTGGAGCCAAGACAGCCCTTCAGAAAAGCCACAGTGAGGCTTGGAGGACCAAAGGCTATGAATCATCATCAGTCTGCTATTCAGCGTAGCTGTGATCTGTCACAGCCAATGCCTTATCAAGCAAAAAAATAAATAAATTATTGCTTCAAACACAAGGTGGTAAATCTAGTGCAACAATACAGAGACGACAATGCATATGGGCATTTCTCTTACCAGTAGAAGAGAAATAATTCCTCTACTACTTTCTACAAAATAATGGGAACCATCTTTGAAAGCAACTATGTATTTTGCAATAATCTTCTATTGTTGTTTTTAATCTTCAAACTAACTCCAAGAAGAATATATTGTGTGGTGATATTTTCTTTTGTATTAAAATGTTATATATTAATAAATAAAGTTGCCTAGGGGTCAGAGCTATTAACAAGCCATAGCCAGGGTCTGGCGAACAAGTAGAGATGAGGCAGTTAGGCAGTTGGGCTTACAACCAATGAGAAGGCAGAACAGAATTCTATAAAAGGACAACCCCCCTTTTGAGGAGAGAGTCGTTGCTTCAGGGAGAGACTAGCTAACTGAAAGCGGTTAAGGCTCTTAGCTCTGACCTCTTTGGCTTTTCTCTTTACTTTGGCTTGGTGTGTTTCTTTTTCCTTATAAATATAGCTACAGTGTTTCTTTTTTCCTATAAAATACAACAACATCTGGCGCCCAACGTGGGGCTCGAACCCACGACCCTGAGATTAAGAGTCTCATGCTCTACCGACTGAAAATTTTTTGTTATAACTATGAAACATGTCGGCTCCTGGCAATACCAATCTACTTCAGAGAAAATATGGGCATTGAAGAAACTGCATGAGCAGTTAACTTACATTGTGGCAAAAATTGGCCACTGGACAACAAAGTATCCTCGAATCAACTGCTGACAACCGGACTGAATGGACAGACATAAATGAAACTAAGAATTACCGATTCTTGCCAAAACAAGTATGGTTATGGCTTTATCAAAAGGCATCTTCTGAGGCCAAGACAATATGGCACCATCCCTGAAGTAGCCTTCGCAATCCGGAAAAGGTACAGTGCCTTTTTCTTAGAAGGCAGCTGAACAGGCAGTGGGCCGATAGCTTCTGATGTGCAATGGACCAGCAGCTGAAACAGTTATTCTTGAAGAGTAACTAAGCTCACGCCTCTCAATAGCAGACTGGCATTTAATAGAGGGATGTGGAGAAGTACGGGATGCTGAGATGAAGCCACACATACACGGTCAAGAAGAATGGACAGCTGAATTAAAAAACCATCAACAATTTCCAGAATTTAAAATCCTGAATCAGGACATGACACAAATGGAATTCAGGTGTTTCTGGTACATGGACTGCTCTCACCCAAGGTGAGATTGAACTGTTGACCTTGTGTACATCCTACTTCACAAATGAGTCTGTCAGATACACTAAGCCTATAGGTTGAAGATGATGCCCCAACTCTGCGGAGAAACCTCAGGTGACTGTCCAGGCGGCTGGCTGTTTCTGTCAACTCACAATTTTTTTGGAAGTTTTTATTTTTGTTAGGTAATGTTACTTCCTTCTTGGGTCTCTGAAGGAGTTGAAGATTATTTAGTTATAGTTGAAGAATAATTAGGATAGAAAGTGAATTAGATACACTAGGGTAGATAATAGAATTATTTTCTCTGAATTTGTTAAATAAAAATAGACTAGATATTGTTTAGGTAGTTATTACTTGTATATATTGTATATAGTTATTGTACTTCCGTATATAGTTTTTCTTATGTTAGTTATAAGCGTTTTTCTTTTTTCTTTTATTAAAATAGAAAAGGGGAAATGTGGTGATATTTTCTTTTGTATTAAAATGTTATATATTAATAAATAAAGTTGCCTAGGGGTCAGAGCTATTAACAAGCCATAGCCAGGGTCTGGCGAACAAGTAGAGATGAGGCAGTTAGGCAGTTGGGCTTACAACCAATGAGAAGGCAGAACAGAATTCTATAAAAGGACAACCCCCCTTTTGAGGAGAGAGTCGTTGCTTCAGGGAGAGACTAGCTAACTGAAAGCGGTTAAGGCTCTTAGCTCTGACCTCTTTGGCTTTTCTCTTTACTTTGGCTTGGTGTGTTTCTTTTTCCTTATAAATATAGCTACAGTGTTTCTTTTTTCCTATAAAATACAACAACAATATTGCTTCATCTTGCTTTATAGATGAGGACAATGAGAATTAGAGATATTAAATAACTTCTGCTCAGACTGGCACTTTTTCCCTCCATGAGAAGCTGCCAGGTTTCTGGTTTTGCACAGTGAGAATGGCCATGGCAGGTCTGTTTTCTTCTGTTGATGGAAGTATGATAGTTGAAATGCAGGAAATTCTGGGAGGTCTCCTTTTAACATCCTGTTTAGGGATATAATGCCTGTCCCTATTATAGTCAGATGATTGTGGAAGACACATAATATATATTAACTTCTTAATATTTTCCCAACTCAATCAAAAAAGAGGAGATACAAATGTCTTTTCAGAGTTTTCTTTTGCAAGGCGAACTTTTAAGGGACAGCACCTCAGCTCATAGTTTCTGAAACCCCTCAGTCTCCATTAATTAATTTTGAAAATGAAGTATTTTACTGATTTAATATTTTATTGAAAATAATAGCTACAGAAAGACCTGAACACTGAGCAGAGTCGTGCATATCTTGGCATCAGATGTGTCAAGGGCTCTGAACAGTAGCAGATTGAACCAGAGGCACCATTTTGTTCTCCTTGTTCATGACAGTTTGCGTGAAAACAGTTAAGTGCACATGTCGCTGGGAATGAGCAGGCAGACACTAGCATCAGATGGAGAAGATGGCAACAGCTCATCTGAGAATTCACTGGCAATCATGCCTTTGTTGAAAAGTGCAGAGCACTCCCTGGAGCAAAGACCATGTTCTTCAACAGCAGTAACCAGTGAGGGAACAGAGCGAGCAAGAAAGGCAGGTAGGCAGTGATCCTTTTGAATATTGTTTGCCATAGAGAGATACAGGAGGCTGATTGTCCCGGAGGATTGCTATCAGGCAGAATAGCTAAGAAGAAACTTTCTCTGCAGTAGAAGAGCAAGGAACTTGAAATTCTGATGTCTGAAAACTACCATTTCCCCCAGTTGAAAGAATGTCCTGAAAATGAATCTTCCAAGACGACTCAAATTATCTTGTGAAAAATAAAAAGAAGACAGCACATGACAAGTAAAATATCAAGAAATCTTGGTGAGGAAGGAATTTATAAAGCAAAGTAAATAACTATTATGAATGTCTCATCGTGAAATATATAAGGTTAACATATACTGTTAACATGTAGCCAATATGAGGAAATATGAGGAAGCAATGATATAAAAAGTAGAGAACATATACTTTTACCTCCTGGAAGAAATGGTGGGAGATTAATTTTGAATTGTCCTATTATAAAATATACCAAAAACAGAAATGCGAGAATCTGAAGTACAAAAGTGGGACCACCACCATCTCTGCAATGCATGTGGCTGCCTAGAAGTTGGGGTGATTGGAAAGGCATGTGGAATCCCTGAACTTTTGGATTTAAAATTTATGAAAAAGACAAAAGGTTCTAATATCAAGTGCTCAGCAAGGACGTGGCGGGTCAGGAAGTCCACTTAGTGGAGATTTTAGCAGAAGACAGAAGAAAAGCCTCCAGAGTTCTGTGGGGGCAGAATCTGGAAGTCTGTAAAAGTACAGTAGAAACAGTTGATCTTCAGCCCTCGTGAATCTGAGTGTGTGGTACGTCGTTGATTATAGAACTAAAACCTGAGATGAGTGTGAATTCTCAGTTTCAACTGCAAGGGAGGTGATGCAGTGCTGACGGGAGAAGTCAGGATGCACACCAGCAGAGAAAAGAATGGACATTTTATCAGGCTGTTGGGGTACTCTGGGGTTCACTAGACACTCGGACGGACGGTGTGTTGAAAGTTTTTTGTTTGCTTGTTTTAGAAATCTCTTTCTCAGGCGTAAGGGGATTTCCCCATGAAAGTTTCCAGATCATTTAATAGTCAGTCCTTGAAGAGCTCCAGCCGTTACCCTGTGCCTGGAATTAGACAAGAGAACTGGGACAGGCAGCTTTATACATTACTAATTATAGGAGAAAAAAACTTGATGAAAAATACACTTTATAGATCTGGACCATAGGGACCTTTCAGCTCATGTCCCCATACATGCCCATGCTTTCTATTTTACTCAAAACAATCAGACACTGGAGGTGCCCAATTCTTCCTGTTTACTCACTGATAGTGTGAAATGGAAGCCATCATATTGAGGGATATTACCTAGAAATCATACATTGGGCCAGAGGCACCAACATTTTCATATCTCCAAGTTCCAATGGCCTCTCTTTACTAGATACCACCAAAAGATCTACCGTGGGCCCAGGAAATTCTGTGGGCTTGAACAGCCATAGGTCTGTGTGGTAGAAAGTGTGGGTGCACTACACAAAGAAGCAGTGGACACTTTTATTCGTAAAGAGTAGCCCAGGATCTGGGAAGAAGAGTAAAACTTGCCATGTGTGTATACAACTAAAGGCTGGATAGAAGCTGGCATGGCCAGGCCAGGCAAGATCGCTATGTGCCCAAGCCTTGCTTTTCCTCATGCTTCAGCACAGACAGCTTTCTCCACCCTCAAAATCCAGAGACAATTGGCAGGAATTCAGTTGTTGCTTGGGCATATCACAATCATGCACACATGCCCATTCACACACACACACACACACACACACACACACACACACACATACATACACACACACACACACACACACACACACACACACACACACACACACACATGCAAATAAAGAATAGTGAAACATCTCAGGAGCTCCTGGGCATCCAATAACACCAGTACTGGGAGCAAGTTAGGGGCACTTCTTACACAACACCAACTCCTTGAGTCCATAAACAGAAATCATGGGCATGAATTTAGTCTCCCACGGCCATTGTCTTAGCTTCACCCACATTAGTGTACATGGCAGGGTGGGGCTTTGTCTGTACACAACTCATTATACTTGAACTGGAAAAAGCTCCAGAGTGTACACCTAGTGAATTTTAGACTGAAAAGCTTAGAGGTAGAGTGATGAGTCTTCCTCTTCCACCTACTGAGCAAGGAAGAACTGTTCAGTGCCTGATCTTTGGCTTTGTTGGCTTGTTTGGTTTCGTGTAGTCACTTGGTTCTGTTTCTTTTGCTTTCATCTTGCTACATCTCATTCATATCTCTATCCCATGTATTCTTCCCTCCTTCCTGATCTCACTTTTTTTCTGTTTTACCCATTGTCCATTGTTCCTTATTGTTAGGATTCTTTACATGCGCAGCTTGGGATCTTCTCTGGATCTTACGTCATCAGCAGGCGACTACATACCACCTTAAAAAGTGGGACACGAACCCCCATGCTCTCTCTGCGTTTCCTCTTCCTGTGTTTCCTGCTCTCTGTTCCCTACACCAGGCCTGGCTCTTTCCCCCTACCTTTTCCTCCAATAAAGCTCTAAAAACTAATATTGGGTTCTGCCGTGGCCTGTGACTCTTCCACCAACCAACCAGGGCCGTATACCTATCACTTATTATTACTTCAGTACTGATAATTTTGTCCTTGTTAATTTTAACTTCCTAAATTTCATTTTCATATAATTCTCAACTCCTTTTCAAATTTATCCTGAGTATAGTTTTGTTTCCTTTTTTATTAGATAATTGATTTATTTTGTGTGACATTTACTGCAAACTGCTTCCTTTCCCCTTGGTGGTAGTAAAAATTGGGACTTCATAGAAATCTGCTCACAAAAAGCTCCCACATGAAACCCTATATGAGGCAAATCCAATGTATGAACAAATTTTCAACACATTACCGTAAGAAATCTGAAAGGGAAGGTCAATATGACTCCTCCAAAAATCCATAACTCTCCAATAAGCAAATGAGAAAAAATTGAATTGTTGAAATTCCAGGGAAACAATTCATAAATCTAATTTTTAAAATACTAATGTGGTGGTTTGAATAGGAATGACCCCCCATAGACTCAAGTGTTTGAACACTTGATCTTGGGAGTAACCCTATTAAGGGCTGTGACCTTGTTGGAGTATGTTTGGCCTTGTTGGAAGAAGTCTGTCACTGGGGTCAGGCTTGAGTCTGGCCTTTGTGCCTCAGTCTTCTCTCCTGCTGTCTGTGGATCTGGATGTTGAACTCTCAGCTACCTCTCCAGCACCATGTCTGCCTGCATGCCACCATGCTTCCTACCACGTCAATAATGAACTAACTGTAATCTAAACTGTAATCCAGCCCAAGTTATATGTTTTCCTTTATAAGAGTTGCCATGGTCACGGTGCCTCTTCACAGCAACAGAAACTCTAAGACAGAAGTTTGTACCAGGGACTGGGGTATGGCTGCTATAAACCTGAACATGCTTTTGTTTGGAGGAATGTGGACTTTGGGACTTTGGATTAGAAAGCCAAATGAATACTTTAAGTGGAGCTTAATGGGCCATCCTAGTAGGAAAATGGAGGACAGTACGTATGGCTGAGGGTGAAGAATGTGACTGTTTTATGCCCTGGTCCAAAAACAATCTGCTCAAGGTTAAATTGAAGAGTTTTAGATTAATTGCATAGGCAGAGGAATTCTCAAAGCAGGCTAATATTGACTTCGTTGTGTGGTTATGAGTGTCTACTCTTACGCAGACCTATAGAAAAAGAGCAAACTGAGCAAGGAAAAAAATGCAAAATATACACTTGAGGAGAAAAGGAACACCAGGAAGTGAAAAGGAGCTAAGTCCTACGTTCAGGACGTAAATAGCTTAAAGAAAAGCCTGATGTTAAGTGCAATAAAGGGAGTGGTAATCTCGGAGGAAGACCTCACCCAGCTAAGCTTCCAAATGTGAAAAGGAGTCAGAGAAAATCTTAGAGTTGGTGTGGTGGCACACACCTTCAACACCAGCACTCCCGAGGCTGAGGCAGGCAGATCTCTGAGTTTTAGGTTAACCTGGTTTACAGAGAGAGTTCCAGGACAGCCAAGCTTAGGTGATGAAGGAAACCATGGAAAACAGAAAGCTCATAATGAAGATAAAATCGAAAAAGTGGGCCATGCTCCAGCCCCAGGAAGCAGCAGACCTTGGCAGCTTCAGCCATGTGCTTCTGGCGTTAGAGTTAAGGATAGAACGAAGGGGATATGGAATAGCACCCTAATTAAACCCAGTGTGTCACAATAAAAACCCATGAAAATAAAGGGGACTAGCTGGAAAGAAGGATTTCAGCAGGAGAATGTGAGGGGCAAGTGAATAATAGGGGTGTGAATCTGATCAACATACATTATATAAATGCATGAAATTGTCAGAGAATCCTAAATCATATGCAAGCATGAAACTGTCAGAGGGGAAAGAAAGAATAGAAAAAAAGAAAACATAACCAAAGACCAAGCATACGACTCTTGGTTAGAGAAAAGCAATCTGAGCTATAAACTAAAGTCAGAGAAAATCTACTCAGTTAAATCATAGAGTATTCAATTTCTCCCAAATCCAGGACAGATCTGGATAGACAGAGGTGCAGCAAATGTGAAAAGGAAAGCCATTGTCTAAATGTCGTCACACTTCCATGAGCAGAGAACACAGAAAAATTGCTGAAAGCAGCCAGACAAAGCATATTCCTGAAAAGAAAAAGAAAAGAAAAGAAAAAGAAGTATCACAGTAGAAACAAACATCTACAAAAACCAATAAAGTCCACAAGAGCATAGAATTATATATTTCAGGCCCTGAATTAAAAATTACTAAGATTGCCATACCCAGAAAAATTATCCTTTAAAATCAATGAAGTAATTATTTCCAAATAATCATACACTAAAGTAATTCACTTTAAAGTAATTTGCACTAAACTTGCATTACACTTACAAGTAGCCCAGGGCTGGCCAAATAATTCAGTCAATTAAAGAGCTGTTGTCACCAAGAATGATTAACATTTTAGTCCCAGGGACCCACATGGTAGAAACAGAGAACTGACTCCCTCAAGAGACCCGCTGACTTCCATGTGTATTTTATGGAATACACACAAACACACACACACACACACACACACACACACACACACACACACATAAATATAAGTGCACAAAATAAATAACTAAAATATAAATCAAAGAAAGAATTCCACACACAGAAGAAGACAAAAACCATTTCAATCAGAAGAACTTAGGAAAGAGTAAGTCTTATGAGAGTAGACAAATGAGAGTTAGAAAAACTCAAATAAAATCAATTTTGTAAACTAGCAACCCTCTAATATTAAGAAGAGATAAACTGAAGGACAAAATAAATAAATAAACACAAAACCATACCAAGTTACAAAAGGGAAACCATGGAAAAGAAACAATAGTTTCATATAAATAAAAACTGACTAGAGGAAAATAACTAATGCAAATGAAAATTATCGCGTGGTATTCTCAGTGAGGCCTCATATCAGTGAAAGAATTTAATGCACCAAACGAATTTGGAAAATGGCAGTCAACTTTCAAGTGATAATCCCCTTCCAAGAGGCTAACAAACAGAAACTGACACCATTTGAAGAAGAAATAAAGACAGATGACTTCATTTCAAAACTAAAGACAAAGGTTAGAAGGAACTGGGTAGGAATCAAAGAGAGCCCAGAGAACAGCATACAACTCAAAAATAAGCAGAGGACACATAGAGAGCTGTTTGGGAATAAAAATATAGATGACAGATGACAGGTGTAGGCAACATAGCATGAAAGGAGTCTCCTAAAAACAGAAATCAAACAATGAAACAAGTCAGGCATGAAACTCAAAAGTTTCCCCAACAGAAAAAGGAAGCTTCATTTTGCATACTGCAATTGCTCCTCATTTGTACAGGAAAATTAATCCAAAAGTGTACGCTGGTACAGGCCCCATATGCAGGCCAGACACAAAGGCAGTAAATCGCTGAAGAAGACAATGCATTTGCCATTGACTTCTCCTATTAACAGCCAGCGTCAGGAGGCAGAGAGACAGTGCACAAGATATTCAAGGATGCAGAGGCTAGCCCAGACTGTCTTTCACCTAGAAGAGACAGGTTTGAGCATCTAGCTCAGCAACAGCGTTCACAGGACTTGTTTGAAGATCTGCTGGAAGATGAACACTAGCTGAGCAAAACTACCTCAAGAAAATTAGCAAAGAGATTTATCATTTTATCATGAGAGACCAGGGAGAAATCCTAACAACCTTTTATAATTAAAGTGTAAAAAAATGAGAACTGAATGGATGAATAGGGATTAGCCCATTGCTCCTCTCCCTTTCAGGCCTCTGAGATAAGGAGAACCAGGGCAGGGAGGTAATGAAGCCCCAGTTACTCCAGCAACAGACCGGCAAAAATGACTGACTTGCCTGGCTCTGGAATTTTAATCTTATTCTGAAAAAAATTTAGAATCTTTTGTGCCACTAAGTTGAAAATTAAAGATCTGTTGCCAAATGCTATATATTTAGAGAAAAAATTGACTAAGAATTTATAGTCCATAATTTTTATCCCATCTCTAATACTGGATGATTACAGACCTCACTTTAATTCTTATCTATGTGTTTTTGTTATAAATTGTAAGGGAATAAACAATAGCATGATTTAATTGCATGTGCTTCTGTATATTTTTCCATTATTATTCCTACAAAGGCTGAAATACTTTGTTTATTCAACCAATATTTATCACCAGTATATGGCATGAACAGCTCTAATGAAAACCCAAATAAATTTTCTGGTGTCCTGAACCTTATATTTTAGTTAGGAACCAGGAAGATAAAATATATATTAGGCATGATAAAAGAATAAATCACATAGTGCATCACAGGGTAATGTTTATCACTGAAATAAAGAGCAGAGTAAGGGGATGGGGATAACTGGAGTCTCATATCAAATAGTATGCACCAAAGTGTTGGAAATCCTTGAAAGAAATAGACAGATTTCTGAATAGACACAAGCTACCAAAGTTGAGCCATAAAGATATTAAAAACCTGGGCAGAGTAATAACACAAAAGGAGACTGGGTCATTAATGAAAAAAAAAATCCTGACAAAAAACATCCAGGAGCAGATGGCTTTACTGCTGAAATTCAACAAGATTTTAAAGAATAATGAATGTCACTATTCCTCCAACTCCTCCTGAGTGGTCAGCATCATGCTGAAGCTAAAACCACACAAGGAGGGAACAAAAGAAGAAAATGTCACGCAAAAACCATGTGTCAACATCGATGCAAAACTTCTCAGCAAAATGCTTACAGATTGAATCTAACAGAATGTACAAAGATCTTTTTACCATGACGATGTTGGATTTATCATAAGGAAACAAGAATAGTTCAACATGTACCACTCCAGCAATACAATAATAGTATCAACAGAATAAAGTATAATAAATATTCAGTTGTCATAACAAGTGAAGGAAAGGTGTATGATAAAAATCAGTGTCTTCCCATGTTAAACAACTTAAACAAGATACAAATAGAAGTGTCAGGGGAAGAAAACTTGAGGGAAGCATTTCAAGACACCGCTATATGCCACCTAAGTGCAGAAAAAAGCAAAAATAGGCACAGGGAATGTCAACCAACTCACAGCTGGGAAGTGTCTCTGGGGCAAAGAAAACAATGTTTCACAACAATGTGAAAACAATAGAAGACACTTCAGAAACTATCCATCTGAGGAAGGATTAGTATCCAAAATTAGGAGCACAAAACACTTAACAATGAAAAAAAAAATTGTCAAATGATCCCCCAAAACATCACACACATGTACTCACATACACATACAATACAAATAGTCAGCAACCTTATTTTTATTAACTATCAAAATAATATATCATCTCACCCCACTAAGAATGCTTATCACAAATTGACAAAGGGGGAACAAATGTTAGCAGTAATGTGGAGAAAAAGGAGACTCATATACTACTAGTGAAAATGAAAATCACTATTGCTATTATAGAGAAGAGTAGGTTGGTTCCTCAAAAAGTGAAAAATGGATTTACCCTGTGATCCAGCCATCTCATTACCAAGTATATATCCAAAGAAAACTAACCCAGCATACAGAAGAGAAAACATATTAGAGGAAAAATACACAAAAAGACAAACACCACGTGCTTTCTCATATGTAGAAACTAAAATAAGTGGACATGAACATAGACTAGAGGCCTGAAAGGGCTGAAGGGAGAGAGAATAAAGAATTGAAAAAATCAGTACCAAAATACAATTAGATAGGATTAAGTTGTCACATTATGCACACAATACAATATTTTATTGTATATTGTGAACGTCTAGAAGAGAAGAGCTGGAAGATTCCAGCATAAGACATGATAAGAGAAATGTCAACTCCCCTGACTGGTCAGTACATGCCATATTTGCTGAAATGTAGCACAGCCCATTGTAATCATCACAAATTAATTTTAAAAATTACACTTTTTAGATGCACTGTAACATTTTTCAAGGCTTGAGGTTTTTCATTACTTTAAAAAAATCAAATTATCAGTTTGATAAAAAAAATCAAATTATTGGCTTGAAAAATTTAGTTTTCCAAAGAATTAATCCACCTTGTTGACCAAGTGTCTTGGCTTACTTTCCAATATATGACTCTACTCTTAAATACGAGGACTCCTCCTGTACAGCCCCTCCTTAGATAAGTTTTGAAGTTCTTTCCCTTAAAGCCTTATGCTAAAATTTCTATTGCTTCATTGTTAAATATTTTTAATAAAAGAGGACTATTTTACTACAATTATTATTTCAGTAGTTTGGTTCCTATCTCATGACTTTTTGGTAAAGTATGTGCTAATTATTGTTGCTCTTTAAGAGCAATTTAAATGTTTACTATACCCAAGGCTAACTTAGAAAATAGTATCGGTTGTATTGTTTTTTTTTTTTTTTATTTCCAAGGTGTTGCACTCACTTTGGTTATTATTTTCTAGCTTATTATATTATAGCCAGCAAAATATATCTGGGTCATTCTGTGTTTCTTTCTAACTGAGATTTCTCCCATTGGCTACTTTATAGCAAATTTTAATGAAGAAAAACTTGGGCATAAATCCTGTTTCTGATAGATGCCTTCATGACTTTCAGGTGCTGACCAGACTATAATTCTTTTAATTTGGTGTACATCTCTAGTAGTTGAAGTGAGGTTTAAACAGATTGGCATTTGTCTAAATGTAGATTCTATTTTTGAGTTCCATAAAGACTCTCTTACCTGATTACTGAAAAGTTAGCAAAGAAATGTAAAGACAGAAAATGGGCATAAAACATGAGCTGTTAGAACATATGTGCATATACTTATGAGTGATTTCACATACACACACACCTAAGAGTAGGTTTCACACATACACACACAGTTATGGGTGATTTCACGCATACACACACATACATGTGATTTCACACGCTTCTCAATGGTTGGCACATATACACACAGTTATGAGTGGATTTCACACATATACAGACAGTCATGTGTAGTTTTCATACACACTGTTTTTTTTTGTTTTGTTTTGGGTTGTTTGTTTGCTTGTTTTGGTTTTTCAAGACAGGGTTTCTCTGTGTAGCTTTGCACCTTTCCTGGAGCTCACTTGGTAGCCCAGGCTGGCCTCGAACTCACAGAGATCCGCCTGGCTCTGCCTCCCGAGTGCTGGGATTAAAGGCGTGCGCCACCAACGCCCGGCTCACACATTTATAAGTTATATCACACATACACAAACACTTCTGAATGGATTTCACACATATGCAGTTATGAGTGATTTTATACTTTTACACACACTTATGAGTGGATTTCCCACATACACACACACTTATGAGTGGATTTCGCACATACACACTTAAGACTGATTTCACACGTATGTACACATGCACACTTATGAGTAGATTTCACACATCCACACACACACTTATGAGTGAGTTTCACTGCACTCCCCCAAATAAATGAATCAAACACAGAATATGAAGTAAAACAAACAACAACAAGAAGACTAAATACTTGGGGAGTGACAGCTTACACCTATTTCAGCACTTGCAAGGACAAGGCTAGAGGAACACCACAAGTTCAAGACCAGCCTGGGCTACAAAATAAAACAAAACAAAAAAGACACAGAGAACAGACTACTGAAAAACACAATAAGAGATAAAAAGAAAAGAAAATGGAAACTTTTTGTGTTTAAAGTACCAGACATAAACTAATTGAAATATATAAATATTCAAGTAGCCAACATTCACATAATCTGAGACCCTAAGGGAAACATTAACAATCTCACTATGCAAGGACTCTAGTGACATTTCACTCATATACTTCTCTTCAAAACATTAGCAAATAGCTAACATCAGGGAATTAAATATGACTAAGGACAATCACAAAACCGAAAAAATAGTACAGTGTGGAAAATCGTGAAGCACACAAGTAAGATGTCACTGACAGAAAATGAGGAGTGACAGAATCTAACTAGCTCCTATGTGGAGAAATTATCATTCTTAAAAACTTTGAAATTAGAAGAAAAAATATGGAACCAGAAAAGATTGCTGTTTAATATATGTTAAGAACAAAAGGCAAGAAAAATGCCATTTAGAATCAGTAAGCCAAGTAATGAGAATATTGCCATATTTATCATAAAATGGTATTTATCATAAAATTTTTAAAGCATACTTTTGACTAAAACTGAATATCACATATGACAAAATGAAAAGCCAACATCTGTCTCTGTCAATATAATAAATAGAGATGAGTTTAATTTACCTTTTGAAAATAAGAGTATTTACATTGTATCATAATCACAGAGTTAGGGAATTTTATAAGAGATCCATGTGAAAGATATTTCCAATTTTGAAAATTAAAGAATAGTCAATTGTAAATGAAAAACAAATTATAATAACCTTGATGTAAAACTACATAGATTTCAACCTAAACCTATTGAACAAAATTAAAATATCACTTCCAAACACTGAGTTACAACTTGCAATAAAGTTACTCTATTTACAAATTATATAGATAGCTATCAAGCCAGAGCAAAAGATTGATGGTAGATAAAAGGGATAAAATAATACTAGAAAGATTTTTCTCCAGGACTCCAAAGATTTTTCATTCCACCTCGTAACAAGTTTGAGGAAAACAAGTACTGAAGAGTACTTAGATCATGAAATCTGATGGGTAAACACAAGATCTAGTAACTAAGCATAAGAAATCTACTCTCTCATGTGGTCTTCATTTATCATGAACTGTAGATGTAACCAACTGCCTTATTAAATAAGAGACACAGAGCCAATGTAAAGATGAAAGCCAAAGAGGTCAGAGCTAAGAGTCTTACCCGCTTTCCGCCAGCTAGCCTCTCCCGCCAAGAGACCTCTCCGAAAAGGAACTACTCCCTGTGCGTTCACCTTTAAAATAAGAGTTCTGTTCTTCCTTCTCATTGGTTGTAAACCCAACTACGTGACTGCCTCGTCACTGCCTCTCTATACAGACCTCCAAGTCTTCTATGGTTGGTATTGAGATTAAGGGCGTGTGTCTCCAATGCTGGCTGTATCTTTGAACACACAGAGATCTACCTAGCTCTGCCTGCCGAGTGCTAGGATTAAAGGCGTGCACCACCACCGCCCTGGCTTTCGCTATGGCTTGCTGATAGCTCTGACCCCTAGGCAACTTTATTTATTAACATACAAATAAAATCACATTTCAGTACAAATAGAATACCACTATATTTCCCCCTTTCTAATTTAATAAAAAGAGAAAAAAAGGAAAGTTGTAACTAATATAAGAAAAACTATATACAAAAGTACAATAACTATATACAATATATACAAGTGATGAATACCTAAACAATGTCTAGTCCATTTGTATTTGACAAATTTAGAGAAAATAATTCTATTATCTATCCTATTTTGGTAAGTCCAAAATGTACTTAATTCCTTTCTATCCTAACTAATCTTCAACTATAATTAATTAATCTTTAAATATAACTAACTAATCTTCAACTCCCTCAGAGACCCAAGAAGGAAATAATATTACCTAACAAAAATAAAAACAGGAAGTGCATGCAAGCAGCTTCCAAAAAATTGTGAGTTGACAGAAACAGCCAGCCGCCTGGACAGTCACCTGAGGTTTCTCCGCAGTGTTGGGGCATCATCTTTAGCCTATAGGCTTAGCGTATCTGACAGACTCATTTGTGAAGTAGGACGTACACAAGGTTAACAGTTCAACCTCACCTTGGGTGAGAGCAGTCCATGTACCAGAAATACCTGAATTCCACTAGTGTCATGTCCTGATTCAGGATTTTAAATTCTGGAAATTGTTGATGGTTTTTTAATTCAGCTGTCCATTCTTTTTGACCGTGTATGTGTGGCTTCATCTCAGCATCCCGTTCTTCTCCACATCCCTCTATTAAATGCCAGTCTACCATTGAGAGGCGTGAGCTTAGTTACTCCTCAAGAATAACTGTTTCAGCTGCTGTTCCATTGCACATCAGAAGCTATCGGCCCACTGCCTGTTCAGCTGCCTTCTAAGAAAAAGGGCACTGTACCTTTTCCGGATTGTAAAGGCCACTTCAGGGATGGTGCCATATTGTCCTGGCCTCAGAAGATGCCTTTTGATAAAGCCATAACCACACTTACTTTGGCAAGAATCAGTAATCCTTTGTTTTGTGTCCTGTCTGTCCATTTTGTCCTGTTGTCAGCAGTAGATTTGAGGATACTTTGTTGTCCAGTGGCTAACTTTTGCCACAATGAAAGTTAACTCCATATGCAGTTTCTTCAATGTCCATATTCTCTCTGAAGTAGATTGGTACTGCCAGGAGCCGACATGTCTCATAGTCATAACAAAAAAGAAAAATTTTTTAAGTTATTAAAACATTTTAAATGCCATATTCTGTAGATCTCTGAAGGGTTTGAAGATGACCTGTCTATCTACAATATATCAGCTCCATCTAGAAAACATACTTAATATGACTACAAGTTCTATTGTAATGTCTCATTACTAACTTTCATTTCTTTATATCCTAATAGTTGGTAATAATAACATTCAAGAATCAGCAATTTGCATTATTTTGTTAAATGAACGGTATAAGTACAATTAGAAATATACGTATAGCATTTTCTAACAATATCAATTTCAATATTTATAATTTGTATATAATATAAAACAATCCAATCCAATGTAAAGTATTTAAAACTAGTAATTGTCTTTTTCTTTTCTTTTTTTTTTTTTTTTTAAAGATGAACCTTAAATCTAACCTCCTTTGCTTAGCCCTTTTCCTAACCCTTGATAACCAGTTGTAACCAACCCCTCTAAACAATGAAAATTATCCCAGACCCAAAACCCATTAAAAGACCAAAAAACCACCCGTCCCAAACCACCTCTTTGGGAATGTGGGCGTCGTATTCTTAAAATTGCTTCCTGCTGGGTATGGGCGAAGGTATCTTTATTCTGAAAAGAAAATTTTAGGTTAATTGTCAAATTCTAGGAAAAGTAACTATATCCTTCATTATCCAGTCTGTGTATAATACCAAAGTTCAGGATTTATGTCAAGTCCTTATTCAAGTAGTCTTTGAGACTGGATCATCTCAGTCAGCCCTCTCAAAATTGTTCTGAGCACTTTGTAGTTCAAAGCTGATCTGTAGATGATGTTTGTCAGCTTAGTGATGTTATTATTGTCCACGTGGAATTGTTTTTGTTGTGGGGCCCCATCTTCTTCCTGGAGACTTCAGTTGATGTTAGGCCTGGCCGTGAATTCCTGCAGAAAACTAATAAGAGACTCGAACACAAAGACATATATGCAGCTAATTGAAGCCTTTTTTCTTTCTAGAATTAGTTAGTACTCTATATGACCATTCATATCTTAACAAAGTTTAAAATGTATATATATATATATATTAATCTTGTAAATTTTGATATAAAATTCATACTTTAAGAACAGTTTAAAGAATCAGAATAGAATCAAAGAGTTGAGATTAGTAATAGAATAGTCCCTTAATTAATTTGGTTTTTTATTTTTTCTGTCCCATAGCAGAAGATGGCTCTTCTTTTGGCATGATACAGGGAGTTTGCATTTTCCTTTTAACAAACATGCTTGAGTTTAAAGAAGGAGAGAGCCATTCTCCAACTCTAAAGTCAGCTTTAAATTTTAATTGAACTGGGACTATTGGAAGATCAATATTGTTAAATTTTTAGAGAAGAGTAGAAACAAACATTTAGGAAGACATAAAATTTTTTAGATGATA
>CABHPR010045312.1:0-11600 GCA_902168415.1 Peromyscus melanophrys
GCCCCTGACGTCACCTGCAGCCAATCAGAGTGGGCCGCTCGGGGGCAGGTGACGTCAGCGGAGCGGGCGCTGGGTGCGGAGCCCTGGCGGCAGCCGTGGGTCTTTCTGCCACCGCCCTCGGTCCCCCGCACCCCGCTCTCCTCGGGCACCGATTCTTAAAGGGGCCACGCATGCCGCGGCTCCCCATCTCCAAGAAGCCTTCCCAGCCCAGGGCTCCTGGTGGCCCCAAGAACCCTCAACCTCGCGGCACTCTGACCCGCGCCTACTGTCCCTGTGTGCCCTCCTGGACCGGAGCTGTCGTCGGTTTCTTTCCTTCCCTTAGCCTTTGTTCACGCGGGGACGCCCTCCAAGAGTGCGTCTAGCCCCGGTGCAGCCCAGGCACACGCTCACGGAGAGCCGCGCCCGCAAAGCGCCTTACCTGCAGCGTCCACGTTTGTCCTTTCTACGACCCCTGGAGGTGGAGACCTAGCTCTCTACCTTGCGGGAGAAGCTCCGAGGTTATATGGTTTGCCTCAGGTCACTAATCCCGGGAACTCGGGAGCGGTGCTCCAGATGCTTCCCAGGCGGCACTGCCCCCTACCTATGACATTCAGTCCTTGATGCTTCTAGTGAAAAGCCCCCTGGAAACAGTCCTCTGCTCCCACCCAGACATCTCCACTACCCGCTGGGGACTGTCGGCCTCATCCCACTGTGCGAGCACAACCACGTGAGCACTCAGAACAAAACATGGGTAATTACAACTAGGGCAGAAATACACAGGGGTCAGGCAGATCTGAGAGGAAGGGAAGTATTGTGCCACCCTGGTCCACCTGCAGGCAGAAACCACGTGAGCCCTTAGTTTTCTCATTCCTCAGGATCTCATTATACAATCCAGGTTGGCCGAAAACTCTATATTGTATCCCAGGCTGGTCTCAGCCTTGAGTGTTGAGATTACAAGCACCCACCACGATGCCAGGCTACCTCAGACATTTCACAAAAGTGCCCCTATCTAGGCTGCTGGGTGAACAGTGAGGTGACCAGATAGCATGAATCTCCTGTTGTTGGGGGGAGTGGTTCTGAACTTCCCCTGGGAGTACAGCCCCTCACTAGGTGAAGGAAGAAGCTCGGAGAAGGCTAGCTGAATGAAAACTCACAGAAAATGAAGCAGGCACAAAGGGACACTCACTCCTATGCTAGTGTGGGTTAGGTGAAGGATACTACAAACAACAGTGGGTGCCGGGCAAGGCTCTGCAGGGACCTCTACCCTGCTGTATCCTGCTTGGCTTGGTTCACCATGGGTGTTTGAAGACAGCTTGCAGAACCCTCCCTATGTAGCCCAAGGGGAGTCTGGGAGTCTAGCCTGGGATTAATACAGGTTGGAGGGAAGCGTGGTTCAGAAATAGCACAAAATAAACAAACAACTTGGGGGTGCTGCCAGGAAGGAAGCCTGAGGAGCCCTAGGGATGTTTGGGGTTGGCACTGGGTTCAGATCTTTCTCTCCCTGCCTCAGGCTTGGCCCTGAATGGGGTCTCCTACTGGAGATAGCCCTTGAAGCTGAAGCTGGCCAACTCCACTGGATGCTTACTCAGGTCAGTGTTGGGGTGAAGATTGCTGATGTGCTGGCTTTCTGCCCACTTTGAGCCCAAGGAATGGGGAGGCTGGGGTCTACGACGGGGAAACAACTCAGGCTGAGACCTGGACAGGTCCAGGTGGCAAGTCGGATGGACATGTAGGATTCCTGAGGAGGCAGCAGCAGGCCTCAAAGCTTGGGGTCTGTAGGTGTGGGGGCTGATAGAGGAGCTGTCAGTCTCCTGGTGAGTGTGTGTGTGTGTGTGTGTGTGTGTGTGTGTGTGTGTGTGTGTGTGTGTGAGAGAGAGAGAGAGAGAGAGAGAGAGAGAGAGAGAGAGAGAGAGATGACTTCTTGCTCTACCAGACCCAGGAGGAGCCCAGAGGGCGACCCTAAAAGGGTGTCCAGGTGAGGAGCAGTGTGGGAGGGTATGGTCTGATGTTCTGGGAGTGCCCATTAGATCTCTGGTTGTGCTGGCGCAGATTCTTGACAGGTTAGAGCAGCAGGCCACAGGTGACCTGGAGATCCTTCTGGAAACCCCAGGTGGGTGGGATGGACAGCAGCCTGTCCCTACCCTTTTGAGACTGGGACACAATATTGTAAACAGTATAATCAGGTTGCAAAACACTCAAAGTATTTCAAGTAAGTTTATAGTTTTCTGTTGGGACACACGTATGGTAATGCTGGGGCTGATACAATGTGTGGGTGGGCTTGCTAGGTGCCATACAAATGGTGCTAGTTATGTACCTTTCCAGGACTACCTGCTCTGTAAACCTATGCCTTCTCAGTGGGGTGCTGGGTCCCTCATACCCCCGGTAGTGTGAGGCAGTCTTCTGGAGTGCTGGTCATTGGAGTCATATATTCACAAACTGAGTGGGGATTAGAAGTGTCTGGAGCCAGCAAAGCAGTCTCAGGGTGCTGCTCTCCTCTGTGCTGGACCTCCGTGCCAAGGGAGGACAATATCCAACCTCTGGTGGCCTTGTGGGCATTGGAGCCCGCAGGTGAGCACACCACACCACCGGCCTCAGCCTAAGGACACCTTTTGGAGTCCCTTGTGTTGACAGGATTCTACAGGTGCTAGGGGCTGGCTCAGACTGAGGCAGTCCTGGCTGGAGGGAGTTGTTCAGGCAGGGTCCGGCAGGTGCAGCGAGCTTGGGTCCCTCTGCTCTGTCCACGGGCGCCCTCTGCTGCCCACAACAGTACCCTGCGAGGGCTGGCCGCCTGAGGTGCAGCTAGGTCACCAGAGGCTGACCCCACTGCCTGGCAAAGAGAAGTGAATGTTCATCTCTCTGTTTCAGCCTATGAGACATGAGAACCATCTGTGCCCTTGGGCTGCCCAGTCTGACTTCTAAGAGAAGGAACAGTAAATGAAATGTTAGTGCAGCAGATGGCCCTTTCCTGACTTAAAAAAAATTTATTTATTATTATCATCACCAGTGTGGCAGTGCCAGGGATCCAACCCAGTGCCTTGTGAATGCTAGGCAATCATTTTGTCACAGAGCCACACCCTCCATCCTTATTTTTAAATTCTATTTTATGGTCAAATACACACACTTTCAACGTTGAAGAGCACAACCCAGAGGTCTTGAGGATATTCAGGTTGCTATGTACTGCCACCACCATCCATCTGCTGAACAAGTCTTTGTCTTCCTACAAAACAGAGCAGTGGTCCCTGCTAGAATTTATCCCCCTCAGCCTCATGGACCACCGTTCAAACTGATAATTTTTTTTATTTTAAAAAGGGTGATGTTTATTCTTTCTTTTTATTAATTAAATTTATTCATTTCTTTTATATCCTAACCACAGTTTCCCTCCCTTCTGTCCTCTCATTCCCCCCTCCCCCTCCTAATCCACTCCTCTGTTTCTGTTCAGAAAGGGCCAGGCCTCCCATGGATGTCAACAAAGCATGGCATATCAGGTTGAGGTTGGACTAAGCTCCTCCCCTTGTATTAAGGCTGGGAAAGGCAATCCAGTATGAGGAAGAGGTTTATTCTTACACTTAATTATTTTTATTGTTTTTAACTGATGAGGTAGCTTTTATTCATTTATTTTAATGTATATGAATGCTTTTCTGCCTGTATGGATGAATGCCATGTGCATACAGTGCCCTCAGAGGCCAGAAGATGTCGGATGCCTTGGAACTGGATTTGTAGACTGTTGTGAGTGACATATAGGTGCTAGGAACTGAACCTGGGTCCTCTGCAAAAGCAGCAAGTGTTCTTTACTCCTGAGCCATCTCTCCAGTCCTCCTGCGACTGTCCACACCTTTAAAGTCTACAGTTAGCACGTAAAGTTATGGGTTTCTGTTATGATACTTTCACACACACACCCCACCACTGCCCTCCACTATCCGCTTGCCTCTCTCTTGCTGGCAACGTTTTCCCCCAAATAGCTTCCTCTGCTTCCCTCATATGTATTCTATTTTCTTCTCTTTCTCCCCTTCCACATCCCTTAAGATCCCTTCTTGTTGTTCTCTTTTTAGTTTGTATGTGCTCACATGGGCATGTGGTTTATGTGCCTTTGTGCACAGTGGAGGCCAAAGGAGGATGTTGCAGATCACTCTTCACCTTATTCCTTTAAGGCAGGGTCTTTCCCTGAACCTAGAGCTCCTACTTTTCTAGTTATGCTAGAAGCCAGCAAGCCCCTTCTGTCTTCACTCCCCTTAGGGCTAGGGCCACAGGCATCTACAAGACCTTGCTACATGGGTGCTTTGATCCAAACTCTTGTCCTCATGCTTGGGCAGTGTCTTAGTTAGGGTTTCTATTGCTGTGAAGAGATACTATGACCATGGCAACTCTTATAAATGAAAACATTTAATTGGGATGGCTCCCTTACAGTTTCAGAGGTTCAGTCCATTATCATTATGATGGGGAGCATGGCAGTGTGCAGACACATGTGGTTCTGGAGTAGCAGCTGAGAGTCCTACATCTTGCAGGCAATAGGACATTGACTGAGGCACTGGGTGGTGTCCTGAGCATAGAAAACCTCAAAGTCTGCCCCCACAGTGACACACTTCCTCCAACAAGGCCAAATCCATTCCAACAAAGCTACACCTCCTAATAGTGCTACTCCTATAAGATTATGGGGGCCAATTATGTTCAAGCTACCACATTCCACTCCCATAAGCTTTAACAATATCATAATGCAAAATGCATTTAGTTCAACTTCAAAAGTCCCCATAGTCTATCAGTCTCAACAAAGTTTTAAAGTCCAAAGTTCAAAGTCTCTTCTGAGATTCATGTAATCTCTTAACTGTAATCACCTATAAAAATCAAAATAAAAAAGCAGATCACATAGTTCCAACATATAACATCACAGGATATACATTACTGTTCCAAAATGCAGGGAAGGGAACATATCAAGGAAATATTGGATCAAAGCAAAACTGAAAACCAGCTGGGCAAACTCCGGACTACAACATACTTCTTTCTCTTGGGCTCATCCCACTTCCTGTTAGCAGCTCTCCTCAGCAGGTATCCCACAGCTCTGGCATCTCTAAAATCTTGAGTTCTCTAAAGCAATCCAGGCTTCAACTTCACAGCTTCATCCAATGGCCTCTTGTAGCTAGAGTTTTCCTGCCTGACCCACAGTCAGGACAAATCTCTCTCACCCGCCAGTCCCACAGCCGCACAGACCCAACCAAGTAAACTCAGAGACTTATATTGCTTACAAACTGTATGGCCGTGGCAGGCTTCTTGCTAACTGTTCTTATATCTTAAATTAATCCATTTCTATAAATCTATACCTTGCCACATGGCTTGTGGCTTACCGGCATCTTCACATGCTGTTTGTCATGGTGGCGGCTGGCAGTGTTTCCTCAGCCTTCCACTTCCCAGAATTCTCTCCTCCTTGTCCCGCCTATACTTCTTCCTGCCTGACCACTGGCCAATCAGTGTTTTATTCATTGACCAATAAGCAACATGTTTGACATACAGACCATCCCACAGCAGCCTCTCTCCTAGGCCTTCATTTAGGGACACCCCTGACACATGCCTGGCCTCAGCAGCTTTTTTTTTGGGTGCAGAGGCAAATTCCATAGCCTGTTTTTTTAACTCTAAAGCCAGAACCACATGGCTGAAGCTGCCAAGTTCTGCTGCTTACTAGGGTTGGGATGTTCCCCCCTTGTTCAATTACATCTTCATCAGCTTTCTGTTCTTCACTGCCTAAGCTTGGCTGTTCTGGAACTTGCTCTGCAGACCAGGCTGACCTCAAACTCAGATCCTCCAGCCTCTGACTTCCTGGTACTGAGATTAAAGGTGTGCCCCCACCACACCTGGTTCTAAGCTTTTCTTTAGTTCCTTTTTACAAGTTAGCTGGGTGGGATCTTGCCCTGAGGTCACCACTCCCTTTATTCCATTTCTTAATTTGTTTCTTTCCTTGAACACAGGACTTAGCTCCATTCCACTTTCTGGTGCTCTTTTTCTCCTCAAAATTGACATTTTGTAATTTATCCTGCTCAGCGTGCTCCTTTTCATTATAAATGTTCATTAGAGTTACCACTAATAACCACACCAGATTCCATACTAGACTGTTTTCAGATTTCTTCTGCCAATGGAATTAATCCAAAATTCTTCAGTGTAGCCTTAGGCAGACTCTTCAGACAAGGGCAAAAAGCAGCCACTTTCTTCACCAAAATATCACAAGACTAGTCTCTAGGCAACATACTAACATTCTTCTCTGAATCTCTTGATCCCCACAGTTCATCAAATCACATTCAGCACCATTGTTTTCCATGCTCCTACTACTATGGCCCATTAAGCAGTGCTTACAGCATTCCACTGCTTTCCTAACCCAAACTCCCTAAGTCCAAATTCCTCCAAACAAAAACATGGTCAGGATTATCAAAACAATACCCTAGTCCCTACTACCAACTTCTGTCTTAGTTAGGGTTTCTATTGCTGCGAAAAGACACCATGACCATGGCAACTTTTATAAATGAAAACATTTGATTGGGGTGACTTGATTACAGTTTCAGAGGTTTGGTCCATTATCATCATGACAGAGAGCATGGCAGCATGCAGGTAGATGTGCCGGAGCTGAGAGTGCTACATCTTGCAGAAAACAGGAAGTTGACTGAGACACTGGGCGATATCCTGAGTATAGGAAACCTCAAAGCCCGCCCCACAGTGACATACTTCCTCCAACAAGGCCATAACCATTCCAACAAATCGACACCTCCTAACAGTGCCACTCCCTGTGAGATTATGGGGGCTAATTACATTCAAACTACCATAAGCAGGTAGCATCCTTAACACCTGAGCCACCTCTTCTAGACTCATGTCTTACACACACACACACACACACACACACACACACACACACACACACACACTACTACCACCACTACTAAAAATACCTAGATTCTTTTTATAAGAGAAAACATGCAATATTTGTCTTTCTCAGCCTGACATGTTTTACTTAGTGCTATAATTCCATCCACTTTTCTGTGTGTATTTTCTCTAGCCACTCATCTGTTGATGGGCATCTAGGATGGTCCCATTTCCTAGCTAGTGTGGCATCAAATGTGGATGTGCAAGTATCTCAGGAATGTGGACCTAGTCCATTGGGTATATGGCACTGAGTGATATAGTTGGGTTATATGATACTTCTGTTTTTATTTGCTTGAAAAACACCCATGCATTAGGAAAATGTTAATTAAAACCACTTTGAAATTCCATCTCACTCCAGTCTGAATCAAGAAAACAAATAGCAAGAGATGCTAATGAGAATGTGGGGAAAGGGAACCCTTATTTTCTGCTGGCAGGAATGTAGACTAGGGCAGCCACTATGGAAACTGATGTGTTGACAATTGTATACATTTATAAGAAAACAGACTCCCTTCTAGCTGGGCCCCTTGCTTGTTCAGATGGGTGCTCAGACACAGATATGGAAACATGGTTTGTATTCTGCTGTTTGGCTTCTTCAAGCTGGGGAAATGCTTCCTTATTGTTGCTCTCTCACAACCATAGCTGTGTGTGTATTTTCAAAAGGTTTGCAGTGGTGTTTGAATCAATATTTATTCCCCGCTCTCCACTTCTGAGACAAGATGTTGCTCTGTAGTCCACACTGGCCTTGAACTCACTATGGAATTCAGAGTAATCCTACTGCCTCAGCCTTCCGAGTGCTGAGATTACAGGCTTCTGCCACCATACCTACTACACATAGGGACCAACAGATATAATGAAACTATAAACATTGCAGGAGGACACCCACAAACCTGGTATTCTAATTTCTGTTGATGTGACAAATACCCTGACTGAAAGCAGCTTTGGGGGAGAAAGGGTTTATTTGGCTTACAATTCTGGGTTATCTATTTAAAACATTTTTTCTTAGTACATGTGTACGCATGTTTGAAGTGTGTAGGTGTGTGCATATATATATGTGTGGGAGTGCACGCATGAATTAGAGGTTATTATCTAGTGCCTTTTTTTGGTTGCTTGCCACCTTTATTGGACTAGGGTCTCTCATTTGAACACAGAGCTACTGTTTTGGCTAGTTTAACTCACCAGACTGTTCCAGGGATCCTTTGTCTCTGTCTCCTGTGTGTTGGGATTACAAACAGGCTGCTGTGCCTCCTTGGCATTTATGTGGATGCTGGGGATTCCAACTCAGGTCCTCAGGTTTGCACAGCAAGCGATTTACCCACTGAATCATCTCCCCAGACCTCGTGTATTTTTATATATTAGATTATTTTCATATTTTGGCTAGTGTATACAGCATGGTGGGTGTCATCCTTTCATGCGCCCTTAGTACGCACTTCAGACTGTTTCTTTTTAAATTATGACACAATTAAAATGATAAACATGGGGGAACAAAATAGCAAGCATCTAGCTGCCAGATGCAGCAATACTGTCCTGTTTGATTGTTATTTCAGATTAGAAAAGCAATAGGAAGGATCCCCACCACCCCAGGCTATGGTGTCCAGAGGCAGGTGCTATCTAGGTGTCCTGGGTAGCTTTAACTGTCAACTTGATACCATCTAAGAAGAACACCTCAACTGAAGAATTGCCTAGATCAGGTTGGTCTGTGGGCATGTGGGATTATCTTGATTGTTGATTGATGAAGGAGGGCCCACCACAATGTAGGTAACACCATCCCTGGGCATGTGGTTCTGAACTGTATAAGAAAGCTAGGAAAGCCAAGTGGTGGTGGTGCACGCCTTTAATCCCAGTGCTCAGGAGGCAGAGGCAGGTGGATATCTGTGGGTTAGAGTCCATCCTGGTCTACAGAGCAAGTTCCGGGACAGATCAGGCTACACAAAGAAATACCATCTCAAAAACAAAAACAAACAAACAAAAACCAAAAAACCTCCACTGCTGGAGGGAGTGCAAATTTGTACAGCCACTCTGGAAATCAATATGGCAGTTTCTCAGAAAACTGGAAATCAATTACCTCAAGACCCAGCAATACTTGGGCATATACACAAAAAATGTATACCACACGGACACTTGCTCAACTATGTTCATAGCAGCATTATTCGTAATAGCCAGAACCTGGAAACAACCTAGATGCCCCTCAATGGAAGAATGGATAAAGAAAATGTGGTACATTTACACAATGGAGTATTACTCAGCTATAAAAACAATGACATCATGAAATTTGTAGACAAGTGGATGGAACTAGAAAAAAATCATCCTGAGTGAGGTAACCAAGACCCAGAAAGACAAATATAGTATGCACTCACTCATAAATGGATATTAGATGCAAAGCAAAGGATAACCAGGCTACAACCCACAACCCCAGAGAAACTAGGTGAAAAGGAGGACCCTAAGAGGGTCACACATGGATTGCCCCAGGAATGGAAAATAGTTATGATCTCCTGGGTAAACTGGGGTGGGGGGTAGAAGGGAGGGGATGGGGGATGGGAACATGAGGGATTGAGATGGCTGAGTTGGGGAAGGGACAGAGAGGAAGAGCAATGAAAGAGATATCTTGATAGAGGGGGGCATTGTGGGGTTAGGAAGAAACCTGGTGCTAGGGAAATTCCCAGGAATCCACAAGGATGACCCCAGCTAAGACTCCTAGCAATAGTGGAGAGGGTGCCTGAACTGGCCTTCTCCTGTAATCAGATTGGTGAATACCCTAATTGTCATCATAGAACCTTCATCCAGTAACTAACTGATGGAAGCAGATGCAGAGATCTGGGCCGAGTTCCTGGAGTCCAGTTGAAGAGAGGGAGGAGGGATTATGTGAGCAAGGGGGGGGTCAAGATCATGATGGGGAAACCCATAGAGACAGCTGACCCTAGCTAGTGGGAGCTCACAGACTCTGGACTGACAGCTGGGGAACCTGCATGGGACCAAACTAGGCCCTCTGAATGTGGGTGACAGTTGTGTGGCTTGATCTGTTTGTGGAGCCCAAGGCAGTGGGACCAGGACTTATCCCAAGTGTATGAACTGGCTTTTTGGAGCCCATTCCCTATGGTGGGATACCTTGCTCAACCTTGATGCAGGAGGAGGGGCTTAGTCCTGCCTCAACTTGGTATGCCAGACTTTGTTGATTCCCCAAGGGAGGGAGGCCTTACCCCTTCTGAGGAGTGGATGGGATGTGAGGTTGGGGGGAGGTCAGGGATGAGTGGGAGAAGGGGAGGGAGGGGGAACTGGTTGGTATGTAAAATAAAAAAATTTAAAGAAAAAAAAAACAGAAAGAAAGCAGGGAAGTAGGAGCCTGCCTGCCAGCCAGCCAGCTATTCCTCTATGGTTCCTGCCATAATTCTTTGGCTGTAGAGTGAGCTCCTTGATCAGAGGAGTGCAGAAAAGCAGGCAGAGGTATCTTCGAGTTCCTGCCTTAATTTTTCTCAGTGGTGAACTGAGACTCGGAATTGTGGGTTGAATAAACCCCTTCCCCCCAAAGTTGCTTCCCGTCGGGGTATCTGTCCCATCAACAGAAAAGAAACCCCAGGTTGGAGTACCAGGTTTGGGGGTGTCCCCCTGTACTGTGTTTGCAGTTTCACTCCATCTGTTGGTCCCTGTGTAGGTAGTTTTATTTTGTTGTGTGCTTTGGAGTGAATAAGATTTATTAAAATTAGGGGCTGGAAAGATGGCTCAGTACTTAGGACCACTGGCCACTCCTCCAGAGGACCTAGTTTCAGTTCCTAGCACCCACATGGCAGCTTACAAATATTCAATACTCCAGTTCCTCAGAGATCCAGTGCCTTCTTCTGGCTCCTAAGCCCCAGGCACACACACAGTGCACATACAGGTAAAATACTCATATGTATTTTTAAAAATCTTTAAAAAGGTCTTAAAATTACATTTCCATTTATTTTATGTGAATGTTTGTAGAGGGGAGGATATGGGTATGCCTTGGTGTGTGTCTGGAGGTCAGAGGTCAAAGCAAAGGAGTCAGTTCTCTCCTTCCACCATGTGGGTCCCAGAGCTTGAACTCTGGATGCCGAGCTTGGCAGAAGCTGCTTTTCCTTGCTGAGCCATGTCGCCAGCCCAATCATGCCTCCAATTCTTGGTTATTTTTCCTTTGGCAGTATTATGGCCTCACACATGCGGAGTAAGCACTCCACCACTGAGTCATGTCCCTAGTCAGGAGTGTTCACAAATAAGGATGTTGTCACTATTCTTAGGTCCCTTGCTTTTTCTTCTGGTCTGTGAATCATTATTACTGTGAATCTGGCTCCTTCCTCGATGTAGGCTTCCCTTTGGAAAGGCATCATGGGTGGACCTGGACAACCCTATGATTAATGACACAAACCAGACACCAAGGACACACACTGCTGCTTGATTCTGTTCACATGGCCACTGATGAGTATTTAGCTTTCATGGCAAAGAATGGTAGACACTCTTCTGTTCCCTGGATACCTGTTTTATATTGCCTAGGCCCTACAACCCAAGATCTATGTTTTAGCAAGTCTAGGATATGTGCACACATGTCCAATATTTTATTTTCACTTTTGCATAATTCTCTTTAATTTTTAACATTATCATATAGTAAAGTTGACTGTTAGGACTTAAAAACTGTGGTAAAATATGTATATATGAAACTAATCTATCTGCCTATCTATCTATCTATCTATCTATCTATCTATCTATCTATCTATCTA
>CABHPR010045314.1:2664-14558 GCA_902168415.1 Peromyscus melanophrys
ACATACACACACCACACACATCACACACATTCACATACACACACCACACACATCACATACATACACCACACACATCACACACACACATACACTCACACATACCAATAATAATTAAAATTAACAAAATAACGAGATTGGAGAGATAGCTCAGTCCTCAAGAACACTTTCTGCTCTTTTAGAGGACCTGGGTTTGATTCTCAGGAACCATATGTAACTCTGATTCCAGGGTATCTGACACCCTCTTCTAGCCCCTTGGGCCCAAGGCATGCATATGTTGCACACAATGTATGCAGGCAAAACACTCACATAGAGAATAAAGTAATGAAATGTTAAAAAATTAAATTGGCAAAAGAAAAGGACTGGTCATCAAGGTCCCTGCCAAGGGCAGTTTTGTGGGGAGAGGGAGGAGCCTAACTCATGTGGATAGACAAAAGAGTGATAAACAGCTAGAGAGAGCGAGTGAAGAAAAGTTGAAAAAATGGTAAGTATGTTGATGTAGCCCTGGAATTCCTGCCCAAGAGGTAGGAGAGCGAGAGGATAATGAATGAGGCCACTCCGGACTACATAGAGAGACCTTGTCTCAAAGAGATTTTTTTTTTTAAATAAAAAAGATAATAAACTGACAAATCTCAAAGCTACTGGCTCAGGAAGTCTTAGACTACAGAGATTTGTGTAGTTGCCTCCCAGATTAATACCTAGCACATCTTCAGTCCCTCTCAGAAGCTGTCTTTGTACCCTCCGGTTGATATCCCCACAAGTAACCATTACTTTTTTTTTTTCTCCTTGAGACAAGGTTTCTTTGTGTAGCCTTGGCTGTCCTGGAACTCATTCCGTAGACCAGGCTGACCTCGAACTCACAGAGCTCTACCTGCCTCTGCCCTCTGAGTGCTGGGGTTTTAAAGGCCTAATACCATCATGCCTGGCCATAACCACTACTTTTATTTCATCTACAAAGAATTCTTTTGTTTGTTGAATGTAGACAACTTTTGAGAGGTTTTCTTGGTGGCTGGGCTTAGATTTTATAAGCAGATCGTGTTCTAATGGTGGGAGGAGGCAACTGGAATGTAGACTCTGTGGGGTGGCTGGTCTTGGGGCTAATTTTCCTGGGCACTGTACTAGCTCTGTCTCCAAGGACAATATGACCAGTTTCACCATCTGTAGCTTGAGCCTCCTCCCCTTGTATCCCCTTAGGGTTGGGGTAATGAATGGAAGAATTCACTGGAAACAGCGGAAGAAGGGATTTGCCAGCCCCTCCTGGAGCCTGCCAGGGGTCCAAAGCTCTGTCTGCGGGGTGGGAGGAGCTACAGTCTGGGAAGCCCGCCCGCTCTGTTAAGCTATGTCTAAGCAACTAACCTAGCAACAGAGTTAGCCTGACAAACAGCTCCCTCTGCCATTTCTTTAGGCTACCATGGTGCTGTTCAGGCTCCTGGCGATTCTTTTTGCTTTATTTATCTCTGGTGAGGAGCAGGTAGGGGTGGGGGCGGGGGACTCCAGTTTTCCAGTGAATTTCTGACCTTTAGGTAAGCTAATGTGGAGGCAGAGGCCGAGGGACCCCTGACCCTTGTTCCTTATCTTGGCTGTTTCTTCAACCACGTTCTCTCTCTCTGCCTGTAAAATGTCAGATGTGGGAGGCATGAAGGACTTCGGCTGCTTGGCCTCCAGATGTGGTGAAGCCCTGAAGAAAAAAAGGCATTGCTATATTTTTATATATGGCTTTCTTCTAGTTCTCCACAGCTTGCCGTGGTCCATAGATATCTCTGAGAGCCAAGGCCCTGGCACCACCCTTCAGTCTTTTTCCTTCAACTGCTCCTCCTACATGCCCACCCTGGAGTTACTCAGTGTGAGACCACCCACCAGCTTCTTCAACAACCCCAGCCTGCACAGGCATAAGGAGCTCTATGTGGGAAAGGTAAGGGCATGGTACAACTAGGGTTGTGGGGACCCAAGACAGAAGTGACAGAAAGCTCAGGCCCTACATATTGTTGCCACCCTACAACAGGTGACCTTGAGTAGCTCTGCTCGGCTGGATGCTCTCGCAGTAAACCGCTATGAACTTCAGCTGCAGTACAAATGTGGCAATTTCGTGGTAGCGGGACCACTCTTTGTTCATGTGCAGAGGGACCCTGGTCGTTTCCGGTGTGCTGGTCCATTTGCCAGCCCAGGTAAGGCTAGGGGTGGGAGGTTGGGAGAGGAAAGGCATGGCCTCAACAGAGCCTCTCTGACTTCTCTGGACAGCTGGAGAGTTCATCTACGTGCCAGAGACAGTCACACCTGGGGCCTTGCTGTACACTCTGTTGCTGCCAGGCCTAGGAGTCCAGAGAGCCCAGGTGAGCTCAGAACACAGGGTGGCGAGTGCAGCATGTGGGAGGAGGTCACTGGGAGAGAAATCTCAGTTCCTGCCAGGCCAGGCATAGCCTCCAAAGACCCTGAAGTAGATAGCTGAACCTCTGCAGGATTCATGTTCTTGGAGAGGGCCGCTAAGAGCTGCCTACCTTCCTATCAATGAGGGCAGTTTCCCACAGGGACCAAATCTTCTGAGTTCTATATATTCTGAGTTCTACATGACCTTTTCTTTTTTTTAAGTTACTTTTTGTTACTCTAGAAAGAACTGTGTGAGGTTCCCCCCGCCCCTTTTTTTCTTTTGGTTTTTCCAGACAGGGTTTCTCTGTGTAGTTTTGGTGCCTGTCCTGGATCTCGCTCTGTAGACCAGGCTGGCCTTGAACTCACAGAGAGCCACCTGGCTCTGCCTCCTCGGTGCTGGGATTAAAGGCGTGCGCCACCACCGCCCGGCTTCCCCACCACCACTTTTTTTTTAATTGTGAGTGTATGCACATGGGTGTGCAAGAGCACACACATGCTGAGGCATGGACGTGGAGTTTGGAGGACAACTTCTGGGTGTTGGTTCTCTCCTTCCACCATGTGGGTTCCCAGGGTCAAACCCAGGCTGTTCAGGCTGGCAGCAAAGGCATGAGCCAACTAACTCTGTTGTGGGATATTTTAACTAGGCAAAGATGTGTTACATCTGTTTATGCTGCAGAATAGTACTCTAACTGTGGAAAGGCGTGTTACTTTTGTTTATGCTGCATTTGTTTAATTATGTAAAGATGTGGTGCCTCTGTTTCACCTTGCCTGCCTAAGGTACCTGAAATGGTTCAATGAAGAGCTGAACCAATAACTAGGCAGGAGAAAGGATAGGTGGGGCTGGCAGAGAGAAAATAAATAGACATCTGTGCTTGAGAGAGAAGAACAAGAGGAGAAAAGGATGAGGGACAGTCCCGACACAAGAAGCCAGGCAGATAGAGAAACAGTAAAAGTAAGACATACAAAAGTAAGGTAATCAGCCCTGGGGCAAAAGGTAAATAAAGAGAAAACAGGTTAATTTAAGTGAAAAGAGAGAGCCAGAAACCTGTCTAAGCTAGGCTGAGCATTCAACACATAAGTCTGTGTCATGATTTGGGAGCTGATTGGTGGCCCCCCAAAAAGCCTGGTACACAGCTCACGTCTTTGTTAGTGTTATTTGCTTGTTTGTTTTCGAGACAGCCAGGGTTACATAGATCCTGTCTAAAAGAGTTTTTTAGAAAATCCTGAAGGGCATTTGTTTGTTCTAGCAGAAAGTACTGAGGCTCAGACCCAGGGGTCACATGGAAGGCAGAAGGCCTAGGCTGGGGTAACAGCCAGGGGCAGGATCCAGAACCAACCGCCAGTTAGAAGCAGCAGCCTGCTGGGTTGCTGAGGGATGTTGACAGGGTACTTGGGGCTGTGGGTACTGTAGAGGACCACTAATATCTCTGTTCTGTTAGATGAACATTACCAGTGCCCAAGACCCTCCACTCTTCCCCGGGCCTTTCTCCATTGATGAGCAGGGATTGCTGCGGGCACCATCCCAGGGCCTCAGAGGTCAGGCTCTAAAGGTAAGCATGGCTTCAGACCTGGGGATAGCTATGGATTGGGTAGGACCGCCACCTTCTGAACAGTTGTCCTTGCCCTACTTTGACTAATATGCTTGTCTCAGCCCACTTGCTGCCCCCTGCTGACTGCCCTCTCAGTCTGGCTTTCTTCCAGACTGAGGTCTGGAGGTCCAGAAAGAGGGCAGGCCTGTGATTCTGGGACCTCACAGGTTCTCTAATGTAGAGTGCAGTGTGGCAATCAAACGTGAAGAGAAAACTTTGGGTAAAGTGGCTAGCAAGAAGGAAGTCCCCTCTTTAAAATGTCATTTCTGCAATTCCCTGGGTTCCATCCTCAGCACCACATAAAAAAAAACACACTTCCACCTCTTAGTAACTGGCTCTAGGCAACTCTAACCTAATTCACACTTTGACTCAGAAGAATTGGTGGCCCAGAATTATAGGGTTCAAAGGGATACTTGTCAGCAGCGCGGTAAGTCACAGGGTTCCTTGTGGAGGTCTTGAGGACTGCCTGCTTGAAGAGAGGACTAGGCATGGATATAGCAGTGGACACATAACATGGCTTCTTTCCTGTCATATATGCACTGACAGACCTTCCAGCTGCAGATTTTAGTGTCTTTAGGAAAAGGCCAAAGCTGCAAAGGGATGCTGACAGTGAAGGTCATGCCTGCGCCCTCCAGCCAAGTCTCCTTCCCGTAAGGCTCCCCTACCCTGGGACACTGGAGGATTCTGCGTCTATCCCCTGGGAAGCAGTTGGGGTAGCTGCAGGGCTGCTGGAGCATTCTGGTTCCCATAGGAGGGGAGCCCTAGGGAGGGGCCTGGGGACCCTGCTGTAATAAGCAGGAGAAAGGTTTGCTTTTTTGTTGTTGTTGTTGTTCAGACAGAAGGCCCAGAGTATCACTGTCTCAGAGGATCTGGTCCCTGGGAGCAAGGTGATTCAGGTCCAGGCTAGGGGATTCAACTTACTCTATGAAATCATCTCCCCATTGCCCAGCCCACTTTACTCCATTGGACAAGGTGAGGGGAGGAGGAGGATGCGTCCGGGGATGTCTGTAGTGGGGAAAGGGTCGGGGCACAGAGGTAACTCCTACCAGAAAGATTGGGTTGAGAGCCCTGACCTTAGAGGAGGAGGTGGAAGTGGTCAGGACCGTCTATCTGCCCACCTTGGGGCAGTTGGTGGAGAGCGGGACTGAGCTGGGGCGGGGCGGAACTTTGTTTCTTACACCCTCCAGCTGACGGGGTAGTGAGGACCACCGCGCCCCTGGATTTGGCTCGCGCTCAGGGTGCAGCGGTCACGAAACTGCAGGTGAGGGCCTTTGAGAAGCTCCGGCCTTGGGCCAGTGCCGAGTTCGATCTCACGGTTAACGTGCGAGCAGTCAACCAGTGGCCCCCACGCTGCCATCCCGCGCTACTGGTGTGAGTACCCTGAAGCCATGGCCCGGCTTGTTGGGGTGAGATCCCCTGGCTCACCATTGGTCCAGACTCCTTCCTGTCTTGCCTCCTGCCCTCCACTCCCAGGACTCAAGTCCCAGAGACTACACCTGTGGGCACGGTGCTGAGCAGGCTCACTTGCGTTGACCCAGACTCTGCTGGCGCCCCCCTCGACTTCCAGCTGTTGTTCCACAACCCTCCCGACTCTGTCAGCCTCCATCTTCGTGACAGAGTCCTTGAGGTGCCCAACACCCACTCCTAAACTCCCATGCAGACACGGTGGGTGGGTCAAGGTTTATTGGCATTGAGACCACGGAGGTGGGATGGGAGTCTGGAAAACTGGGTCAAGGTAGGATATACGTGGATACCCTGGTTTGAGGCACTGTGACAAGCCTCAAGTTCTTCCAGATCCTGGCTTCATCTTACTCTCTGTCCCCTTGGCCAGGTGAATACTACATTGGATTGTGACACTCCTGGGGCTTGCTTCCAGCATGCAGCGTCCATCTTGGTGTTGGATGATGGCCAGCCCCAGATGACCAGTGAGTGACCACACTTAGGACTGAACACTCAGGACAGGGCTATTTTGCCCACTCCTTTCCATCCCCCTGACATAGACAGCTTTCTTCCCTCAAAAACTAGGTCAGGGTTGTCTCAGTTTAAGATCCCTAGGATGTCTCTCTTAAGATTCCCCCCACCGTTCCCCAGAAAACCCTCTCTCCAATATAGGGCCATGTTTACTTATTAAGGACCCTAGGGCAGGCTGGGCGGTGGTGGTGCATACCTTTAATCCCAGCACTCGGAGACAGAGGCAGGCAGATCTCTGTGAGTCCGAGGCCAAAAGTGAGTTCCGGGACAGGCACCAAAGCTGCACAGAGAAACCCTGTCTCAAAAAAACAAAACAACAAAAGAACCCTAGGGCAGGTCTGGGTACCTCAGGACAGCTCCTTAACTGCCAAATGGTCCCCAGCTGAGGTTCCAGTACTGGTGATGGTAACACCCGTCAATGAGTTCTCCCCAGCCTGTGTGCCTCGCACGTTCCGGGTTCGGGAGGATGCAGGGCCCCACACTCGGCTGGGCTCCGTAGTGGGCACGGATATGGATTACCCTCATAACAGCCTTGAGTACTACATCTCTGGTGGACCCTCCACCTTTGCTGTGGATCGTCTCAGTGGTACTTAACCCCCAGGGCTGGGAGGGAGGGATGGGGCCAGAGTTGACTCTGCAGGCTAAGGCTGTGACCATCCCTTCTAGGAGAGATTCACCTCCTGGGGCCTTTGGACTATGAGCAGCAAAGGTGGTACAAGATCATTATTCTCCTGATTGATCACAGCCAAGACTGGGACCTCAACCGCCATCGCTCAGGTTCATGTACTGTAACCATTGAGGTTGAGGTAATTGACCTCTGGGGCCTGGGAAAGACAAACTTCCCTCTGGCCTTTTGCTTTTCTGTGCAGATGTGTGTTTCTTATAAGGGCTGGTCGAGGGGAGGGGCTCACTGTGGAAAACATCACCGCCTGTTGCTTGCCACCTAGGTTCAGTGTTTTCAAAGGAAGCTGAAGGGCTAGCCTGGGAGTTTGAGGAGTGGACTGTAGCCACCCCTAACACGGTGGCCTTTCTCCAGGATGTGAATGACCATGCCCCCGAGTGTGAGCCTCCATTTCAGGAACTCACCATCTACACTCCCTTGGGTCTCAGCATGGAGGTGACCAAGGTGTCATGCTGGATCCCTCAGGAGCCACAGCGCTCGGCACTCTCCTACAGCATCGTGGGAGGTGTGACTATGGGGGGCCCACCAGGCTGTTGGTGAGGGTCCGGCTAAGGTAGCAATACCTTCTTCTCTTACTACTCTGCTTTCAGGGAATAGCCAGAGCCGGTTTAGACTGCAAGGGACCGTCCTGATGCACAATGACACTGTGTTGGGGCCTCCATGGCCAGAGCAGCCCTGCACCTATGAGCTATTGATCCATGTTGCTGATGTGGGCCCTTCCATCCCCCACCTCAGCACCACAACCACCATCATTGTGCATCTAGTTCCTTGGAGGGCCAGCACGGTGGCCACCAGCACCCACAGAAGCACAGTGAGGGGGTCCTCAGGCCCTTGGGGTTGGGAGAGAGGATCTTGAAGGGTGAAGACACCTAGTTTTTTAGATGGAATTATGAGAGAAGACATTTTAGAGAAAACTGCTGGGTGCAAAAAAAATCAATTTGGGGTGTGAGGTGCTTTAGTTCATAGGGAATTTGAAAGCTGGACTGTCAATGGTAGTGACCCTCCTTTCAGGTGTCCTCAACAATGACACCCCTGATTGTGACAGAGGTAGACACTTTCTGGAAGCCAGAGCCTTGGTTTGTGGTAGTGCTGACAGCGACTGGCGCAGTTCTCCTCCTGGCTCTGGGCTGGCTCCTCAGCAGGATCCTCCGGGGGTACGTTTCCATCTCTGTGCTTCCTGCTTCCCAGCCTGTACACAGACACTGGCTGGAACAGGTAGTCTTACTCAGTATTCGATGACACTGCCAACACTGGTGGGCAAACAGGTTGAGGAGGGCTGCTGCAGTTTTCCAGAAGTATTCAGTAGTGGAGTTCAGTCTTGAAATTGGATGGACACAGATGGCTCAGAGTTTGAAATTTCCCTGTTCCCAACCTCTGTTTTCTACCAGATATCTGCCCTGCTTCTATAAATTGAATCCTCCGAGTCTAAGGGGTAGGTCAGATACCAGCGTGGGCATCTCACATAGGCTGTTTCTAATAGAAAGGGACAGATAATGACACTCCTTAGTGTCAGCAGGCCGGCTACTTTGACGGTTTGCTTCCTCCTTCTGGCCTTTTAGGTTTGCCCAACTACTACAGGCACCGAGCAAACCAGCCAGAGCTCTGCTGCTAAACAGGTCAGTCTCCTTTGCTTACCTCTATGCCTCGGGGAACCCAGCCACTAAACTCAGGCTGAGGCCCAGACTCTTGTACTTCTTGTACATGCTTCTACTCCAACTTGCTATAGCATCCCGGGAAATGAAGGATCTGTTGAGAGACTCATGGAGGCACCGAGAATGGAGATGTCCCAGGTACCCAGAACTTCCATGAGTCTGGTATGCCATATCCCAAGTTGAGGGCACTGAGGCTGCTCTAGGGTACTGCCTATCCCTGCAAAGCCTGCCTTCCTCCCTGTGAGTGGCTACCCCCGTGAGAGTGCTCACACCACCACCAAGATAGGAGGCAGGTGGGCACCCAGCCCTTCCTTCCGTCTGCTCCCTGTGGGCAAGGTTCACCTCACTGTGCCCTTTATTCTTTTCAGCAGCATTTTGATGGCAGAGCCCACGATGTCCGTAAGTCTCTACTTTTTATAACTGTCCTCTGCCTGGGCCCTCACCCTTTCCCAGAATTTTCTCTTCCCTTTACTCATCTCCATTTTTACTGTTACCACTAAGCATCCAGCATCTACATTTTCACTGACAGAGCTCTTCTCTCTGACCGCCCACTCACCCTCTGTCACCCCCTCACCTTTCAGCCAACTTCTGTCAAACACCAATAGGGCCAGATGACTCAGACCTGGTCTTGTCCCAGCTCACAGCAGGAGGGAGATGGTGTTAAGGGGAGAGCTCCCCTTAACTGGGATAGTCCAGTTTCACCAGTAAAATTGTAGCAGAGTGATCTGACTGGAGGGGAACCAATTGGCTTTCTGTTCACTTGCGCTGAACCTCAGGGTTCTTTGCTGAGAAGGGAAGGAGGTGATGAACTGGACCCGAGGGAAGGGGTGGTTACAGGGCTGAAGCCAGCACTCCCTTCTCCCCTTCGTCTCTTCTGCTCTCTGGGCTCAGGCACAGGGAGAGATTACCTGTTCAGCACGCGCACTGGAGCTCGGCGTTGGCTCTGAGGCCAAGCAGCTGCTTCCCTAAGTGTGGAATTCCCTTCTCACATGATCATAGCCTGCATTTCCAAGTTGATCTAGCAATAAAGATTACAAACGGAACACTACCCACCTTGTAATCTTTGTGTGGGAGAAGCTCTGAGATCTCTTTTTCCTTGTTCTTACTTGGAGAAAGTGCCACCTCCCTGTGGGCACCCTATGGAGCAGTAGATTATTTTTCTTTGAAGAAGCATTGTCTGATGCTCTGACAGCAACTGGCACTTTGTAGAAGAGGCTCTTATCTTCGTTAGTGATTGATGGGTCTCCAGTTGTCCTGTATACTCGGAGATTTTTTTTTTTTTTTTTTTGAGGCAGGGTCCTGCTGTGTTGCCCTGGCTGGCCTGGAACTCTCTATGTGGACCAGGCTGGCTTCAAACTCATAGATCCACCTTTTGCCTCCTCAGTGCTGGGATTAAAGGTGTGTGCCGCCATACCCAGCAAGACTTGACTTTTTTGTTTTATTTTGGCTTTTAGAAACAGAGTTTCTCTGTGTAACAGTCCTGGCCATCCTGGAACTTGCTTTGTAAACCAAGCTGGCCTCAAACTCAGAGGCCCACATGCCTCTGCCTGAGCTGGGATTAAAAGTGAGCGCTGCCATCACCACCCAGAAAAAAATTTTTTAATGTGTTTATTGAGACAGAGTCTCCTTATATAACCTTGGCTGTCCTGGAACTCACTTGTAGACCAGGCTGGTCTTGAACTCACAGAGATCTGCCTGCCTCTACTGAGTGCTGGGATTAAAGGCATACACCACCATCCCAAGCAAAACTTTAAAGACATGGTTTACTCTTGTAGTTTAGACTGGCTTGGAACTTGCAGGCCTGCCTCAGTCTCCTGAGTGCTGGGATTACAGACACATGCTGTCATGGCTGGGTTGACATTAGTGTATATATATGTACGTGCACATGGCAGCCAGAGGACAACCTCAGGTATCACACCTCCCCGCTCCCCATTGAGACAGGGAGTCTCACTGACCTGAAGCCACCCAGGCTAGGCTGGCTGACTAGTGAGGCCTGGGGATCTGCCTGTCTTCCCTTCCAGCACTGGGACTACAAGTGAGCATCACCATGCCTAGCTTTTATTGTGCTTTTTAAATAAACTGTAGATTCCAGGGCACTCTCTCTCCAGCTCAACATTTTTGGTTTTTTTAGGGTTCCATCAGCTCTCATGGGCAGCCTGTCAACTTTGTGTAGGGGTTTTATTGGGAAGGATCTGGAATTTCTGTATAAAGTTAAGGGGCAGGAGAGATGTGGGAATCTGTACTTATTTGTTCCCACTGATTCCTTATTGCTTGGCTCTTGCTGAGCTAATCTAGGCTTTGTTGCACATAGCCAGCGCCTCTGTAACAGCCTGAAGAACAGATTTGACTGTGCAATGCTGGCCCCAGGCCCAATCTGGCACATTGTTTGTCTCCAAGAAGAGGCTACACTTAACAATTATCTCCAAGATATCCCAATCTTCTCGTCTGTACGCTGAACCCTATTTGAGAACTGGACAGTCTCCATTCTGGGGCCCGTTATAGCGCCGTAGGCCCAGGAAGAGTATGAATACCCTCTGGAAAATGCACTCCTCTGGTCTTATTTTAGAGACAGGGTTTCATAATGTAGCCCTAGCTGGCCTGGAACTCACTATGTAGACCAGGCTATCCTCAAACCCAGAGATTGGCTTGCCTCTACCCCTCGAGAGATTGAAGGTGTGTACTACCATGCTCTGCCCAAGAAAAAGACTCTAGAACAATTATTTTTATATGTATGTGTGTGTCTAAATATATGCCACATGTGTGCTGATGCCCATGGTGGCCTGAAGAGGGTGCTGGATCTCATGAAACTGGAGTTACTGGCTGCCATGAGCTGCCTGATGTGAGAGCTGGTAACACAACTCAGGGTCTTTGAAGAACAGCAGGTGCTCTTAATCACTGGGCCATCTTTCCCACAGAGACTCATAATGGTGTTTCCATCAAAGCTAGACTATTAGAAGCTTCATGCCCAGCAGCCTGAGAGTGACTGCAGGGGGTTTTACCTGAGTGCTTGGTTTACTCTAAGAGCTTATTAAATTTTCCTCTTGTTCACCCTCATTTTATAGACAGAGCAACCAAGTCTCAAAGAAGCTAAAGCTCAAAAGTTCTAGAGTTAGGGCTGGAGAGATGGCTCAGCGGTTAAGAGCACTGGCTGCTCTTCCAGAGGACCTGGGTTCAATTCCCAGCACCCACAAGGCAGCTCACAACTGTCTGTAACTCCAGTTCCAGTGGATCCGACTTCCTCACAAAGACATGCAGGTCAAACACCAACGCATATAAAAAAAAAAAAAAAAGGTTTTTAAAAAAAGTTCTAGAGTTAACTAATCAGGACATTTGGGTGTGGGACCAGGTACTTGGTGCCTGTGGTAGCCTAACCTTGAAGCCAAGTCCAGGGTTAGGGGCCTACTATGGAGAACAAAGGATGGCCATCTTCATGGGACTCAAGTTTGCCTCGGAGACAGGTCATGACAGCCAAGGGCAAAAGATACTGTCATAGGAATTTAACTGATGCTCTCGGGCAATGAAGAGTAGCCACTATATGCCGAGACTTGTGCTGGATGCATATTTAACTCTATGCAAAATAAACTGCGGAGAGGGGAAGCCAGACACTGAGAAGGTAGAAGGTAGAAGGCTGTGGCTGGG